>JAKTSM010000006.1:600000-785177 GCA_030580195.1 Torulaspora gathmanii | reverse complement strand
ATGGCGACAGACAATAATTTTGTGACACTTTGTGGAGGCCAAAATTCAAGAGCAGACCTGGCCGGTTAAAAAACGAGTACACAGACGTTACCGAGAGTAGAGGAGGACTCCGGTTGATCGAGCGTGGCAGGCATGTCCATAACAATTGTTGGCTGGGACGACAAGCAGGGGTGTTTGTTTAAGGGATGGATGAGCTGATTTTACGTTGCGGAGATCAAGTATGCCACAAAGCAGTGTCCGCTTTCTTTCTCTCATGGTATGAGGTGCGTTCAACTGCTAGATGAAAGTGAGTTTCATGAAAGGGTCACAAGTTGGCTCCCTCGGGTGCTGAGCAGTAGGTTTTTCACGCTTGCCTTAGTTTGACTATGCTGTGCTGCATGCTATGGACGTCCACGGATCGATTTTTCTGGTGGAACATCTTTAATTTGTGGCACCTGGTTTATTTGAGATCGCCTTCGGACTACCTTTCTAATAATTACTTTGACGAAGAAAACAAGCTATGGGAATTCACTCCAAAATTTATTGAGGAGCTTTTGGAGCTTTTCTTTGCGCTTTCCTCCAATTTGCTAAGAACGTGGTGGTCTTTCTACCATAGATTTCAATCAATCATGAATTTATCCCTGTCACCGTTCTTCCATTTCCTGAAAAAGTACCTACGCACAGCAGAGCGAGTACCTTTGAAACAAGTAGGTAACTCACGGTTACTCGCAACGAATTGCTCAATTGCGTCTTGAATGTCATCATGTACTTTGAAGTGAAGCTGTCCACGAAAGGACTTGAATAAGCTCTATCAGGGCGGAACGTCACTTCACGGCTCCCTCCGCGCTATTCTAAATTCTATATTCGCCATCTGTTTTGAGCTAAATCTGGACTCCAGTAGTTTAGATGCTTGTCTCGCCCCAAAAGCGAAGCGGATAATCATTCAACCATTTTTTTTCCATGTCTCTTCATCACTATCTTCTAACGTCCTATGGAGGGGTTTCAAGCGGCGGTAAGCGGTCGCTTTCTCATTGGGAGTTTGTTTAACGTGGTTAGATACCTCATCACCTTTGCTTTATTTAAGCTTTTCAACTCCGACTTACAGTCAGGGGATATTCAATGCACTCGCGTTACTTCCCGTATTACTCTCCGAATTTATAGATGATGCTGTGGAATCACTCAAAAATCTTAAAGTGAATGTGATGTCACTGGAGACTGCACTAAATCAGTTAATGACTAATCTCTGTACTGAGAATCCCGCCTTGTGTGCGACAGCTGGAATGCAGCTTGCGCTACATCTCCAATGTGTTCCATCCTTGTATCTTTGTGTCATCATCGGGCGCTGAACTTCGCCTTGCATGTTTGTGATTCCCAACACTTGAGTGATGGTCAAGAGCGGGTTTTAAGGCCTGATGTCGTCCCCGATAAGCTGAATCAAGCTCTTGAACGAAGTTCATTTCAAAAGATGACTCCCGCGCCAGTATTCTATTTTGTGACGCAGCGTTTATGTGCCTGGTAAAGAGTCGAGCCGTAACCAAAATCAGCAAATCCCCTCGGATAAATTGTACTTGCTTGCGCAGGCTCATTGCAACAGGATTAGCGCCCTATTTATTGTTTCCTGGTGAATCTTCTAATGAAGCCCTTCTGATCTGTCATTAACTATTATTCACTTCGTTTTCCATGATATGGAAGTTATTCTGCCAGGCAGAATCTGCCTTGACTTGTATCATACACCTGCTAACCCAAAATTTTATTGTAATGCCGATGGCAAGCAGTAGCATAAGGTCCGTCAGCTCTACCTTACACTCTCAACTTCGAAGCAATGTTCAGAAAGTATGTTTGTCCTCTCCTTTTCTAATGCTGTTCCTTCTGGGCACTAACTCGACTGTTCCATAGGTTTACCAAAGACGACGTTCATTCTCGTTCGAAAGTCAAATCTTCAATCCAAAGAACTTTAAAGACGAAATTGGTCAGTCAATATCCCAAATTGGAGGAAGTTATCGACGAGCTAATTCCAAAAAAAGGCCAGATTGAATTGATCAAGTGTGAAGACAAGATTCAACTTTACGCCGTGGACGGCGAAGTTCTCTTCTTCCAAAAATTTGACGAATTGATTCCAACTCTCAAGCTGGTACACAAGTTCCCTGAGGCCTATCCTACTGTACAAGTCGATAGAGGTGCTATTAAGTTTGTTCTATCTGGTGCTAATATTATGTGCCCGGGTCTCACATCTCCAGGTGCTTCGCTTCCACCTGCTCCGGGATATGAGGAAGACACGATTGTAGTCGTGAAAGCAGAGAATAAGGATAGTGCTTTGGCAATTGGTAAGCTTCTCATGAGCACGGAAGATATCAAAAGCGTGAACAAAGGTCATGGTGTTGAAATGATCCACCATCTTGGTGATCCTTTATGGACTTTCAGCGTCGAATAGACGTGTCATAAATACATTTGCATCTATCACCATGGTGTGAAACTTTTCTTTTCAGTGCACTTCTGCATTAAACTTTTTTTCTTACATAGAGTGTACTATTGTCACTAATACCATAATAATTGATCGGCCTAAATTCAGAGCTCATCTCTTGTAAAACGTCAGATGTAGGGTTGAAAAATAACTGAATTGCATCTCTACGGATACAGAGCCTTTGCGCGAGAATTGTCTTCAAGTATCTTACTGTATAATCAGATAAAATCGTACGGCTGAACGACTCCTGCGTTAGTTCGTCAAGAATATGAATTTTCAGTATCACGTTGTCAAGCCAACATTCATCGCGAATCTGCTTCTGCTCATGACGAGGGTATTTCTTCACTAGTACCGACCAGCGTTCGAGGTGCTTATTATATTCAATTCTTCCATTGAGGACCTGAGAAACGAAAAAGAGCTCGGCCTCCCTCCTTGTACCACTAGAAAGCATGGACCCATTCAACACCTCAATTTCTCGGAATCTTGCTAGGCATGAGTAGAAGTCAAGCATTTCATCCTCTCCCGAAAAAATAGGATTGCCGTTTACCCTCAAGGATTGAAGATGGGGTAAAGCTTCGTCCAGTAAGTCCAAGACATTCCACGCTTGTATTTTATTATAAGACAAATCGAGCTCTCGAAGAGTAGCGGAAGGTGGTCTCTTGATGGCATACAGTAAATTATGAGAGAGGTTTAAGCTCTCAAGACCAACCCCCGATATTCCTCGCGGTACGTTAGTCAGAAGGTTCCCTGATGCGTATAAGTTCTTAAGTGTTGATGGAAACTCAGTACCTTCCTCACCTAGTGTCGATAAGTGATTCCAGCTGATGTCCAGAGTTTCGAGATGTGGGAAGCACCTCAGAAGAATTTCTATCTGTTTCTGGTCGAGTTGACTTCCGACGATTTGCAAGCTCTTAAGCTGCGGAAACGTGAAATCTTCTAGCTCCTCCCAGCCTCTAGTGAAAATATTTCGAGATAAATCCACCGATTGCAGACTCTTGAACTCTGACATAAACAAGCAGATGTGGCTAAAATCAGTAAGGAGATTGTAGGATAGGTCTAAATGGGTCACTTTGCAGCAATATTTGAGAATAAGGTTCAAGCCCCGTTCACTGAGTGGTTCATTGTTGATGGCAAGTCTATCCAAGACCAACTTCGTCTTCAAGCTAATGCCTTGTATCGTTGTCGAATGGGTGTCTTGATCAGAACTTTCAGAACATAAATACTTCTGCGAAAACGCATGATCGAGAGGAATTCCGATGTTAGCCTCTTTCTCAAACTTGGAAGCCCTTATAAATGAACCTGAATGAGGTTCCTTTGCTTGGAAATAGCGAACTCCATTAAGCGAGCCGTCGTTCTTACCTCGGTTAGGATTATCCCACTCAACTCCAAAGGCCGTCGTTGCAGGCCATTGATGAATCTCACCGATGTATCTTACAGTACATATTTCCTCCCCAATAAGTAAACGATCTCCTATTCTGTATGGCATGTTGAAGATGGTCACAGTAGGGCTGGTTATTCGCGACGTCTCGGATGTTGATCTTCAAGACTCATCAATTTCCAGCTCAAACCGAAGATCCACTATCGTTAGTCCTACAGAAGATACATACAAAGAAGTGCATTGCGTATAAAGTATTTGGAATCTGCTCGCAAACCGCTCAACTTATTACATAGTCTCGTCTTGTTCGTCTTGTTTTTTCTCAGCGCTGATAGCGTTATCCAAAGTAGCGAAGAGACCATCCAGATCAAACTCTTTGGACCAACCCGATACAATTGATGTTTCCTCTGTCTTGGCAGGAGCTTGTAATACACCTGTGCTTAAAGTACTGGACTGGGCGCTGGTCTCGCTATCCTTAGAGGCCTTAGGCAAAACCCAACCCATGATCTTTCCGTCTCTCCAGTCATTAAGAACAGATAGACCGGCGCTGGCTAAATTTGGTACACCACCTTTACCCAGTCTACCTCTTTTCCTAGCCACATGAATTAGAAAGTGCTTGGTGAAGGTGTCTGAATCGTTAGCTGGGATAGCAGGTATCTCATATAGGGCCTTGAAGCTCTCAACCATCTCATCTGATTTTGCCAGTCTCTTGACAAGCATGAGGATGGCTGGATATGGATCCACAATGAACTTCGATGGTAAAGCGTTCAGAAGAGCTAATTCAGCTTCTTGTTCAATCTTGCTCTTCTTCTTACTTTCGCTAGGGAAACAAATACCTGGAGAGTCTAGAATCTTCAGTTTGTTATCCACTTTGATTTCCCTCAAAGATGTAGTCACACCAGCTTGATTCCCGACAGGACAAGCCTTTGAGTGACCACCGCGGCGAGACAAGAGGGAATTGATTACTGAAGATTTACCGACGTTTGGATAACCGATGACACCCACGACAATGGAACGCTTCAAATTACTGTTATTCGAATAGGTTTTAAGCGCCTCCAGAAGAGCCGAGGCGGTGACTGTCTGTGTGAGTTTTTTGTTGAAAGAAGAACTAGTAGTGGCACCAGGTGCAGATTTTAAAGGAATAGTTGGGAAGCTAGATTTCAGCACATTCAACCACTGCTCTAGAACATGTGGGGGGACCAAATCGACCTTGTTCAGCAGTAGTATCAGTCTCTTGCCTTGGCTTTGCAACACTGCTTGTTCAACTTTTCTAGAACGAGTTCCTTCAGGATCTCTAGCATCGAGCACATACAAAATCACATCAGATGCATCGACAACGGTCTTGAAGATCTTATCGTACGCTTTTCTAGACTTTTCCAACTCAGTACCGTCCTCATCGTTTCCGCCGTAAAAGTCAATGTCATAATCAACTACGTCTTGGTATTCTTCCACATCGTCCTCGCTTTGATTTTCGTATTCCTTCGCAGCATTCTGAGCAGACTCGACTAAAGCAGCTAGATTGTTTCCGCCTTCATCGTCACTGTTCATGTCTTCATCCACTACATCCTGGCCGCTCTCCATTGCCAACCTTTTTGCTTCTAGTCTTTGTTGCTTAGCCAATTCTCTTTCCTCTTGCGCTTTCATCTTCGACATTTCAATCTCTTCCAAGATCTTAGCCTTGTAAGGGAAGTTGGCTGGGATACCAGGGTCCTTCTTGACTCTCGACTTCCATGTAGGATCCTTTTTAGCGTTTTTCCTTTCCTTTCGTCTGTGAGCTGCAGCCTTCTTTTTGATACCTTCTCTCATCCGAGTGGAGCCTCTCTTCGACTGACGTTTCCTCAAACCCATTTCTGTTGGTTTTCCTGGTAACCGAGTAGTTGCTGTGCTTTAATTCAAAGAACAGTTCTCTTGACTATAGTTGATCTCATCTCATCTCATCTCATCGCATAGTCAAAATTTTTCAAAGGTAAATAGCCTGAACAGTGAAGAAGTTGAATGTTCTCGTAGATAATGATGGATATATGCTTACTTACCAGTGCGAAGGCTAATCATTGAACTTACCATCTTTAAACTTTGAGAAATCTGCCAGTGAAAATGCTGGTCTCAGCGTCTTTGGAGCTTGCAATGGAGGCGTAGAGGGGACTCTGGGTATTGTAGGGCTGCTTGAGGTTGAGGCCGCAACGAAGCGCATCGGATAAACAGGATTTCGCCCTGCGTTTTCGTCAGGTGAATGTAAATTGAACATGCTCTTGCTTCTGAATTTACATCCATCCCTGTCGTCATCGATGAATTGATCACCATCGTTCCTGTAAAAACCTTCCTCCAGTTGGCGTTGAGGATCGCTTTGCATCTCAGAGTATTTAAGTTTCATCGTCTTCAATCTTAGACTGTTGAGAACATTCTTAAAACCAGTGATTGAGATGCTTCGTAGGAAAAAGACAATTAAAAGTATAATGGCAATGAAAATAATAACATTCTTTTGGAAGCCGGGTGTTGCACCATGGTCATTCCCAGATTCAATTAACCCCCCAGGGATGAATGACTTGTCTAGCAGAGAAACCTCCTGCGAGCTGGGTTTAATGCCCACGAATGGACTGGTGGCGGTTCCTACACCAGCGGAAGCATAAAGTACAATGCGGCCTAATGTCCAGGACAATTCTCTATCGTTCACGTTGATTGCACTTTGAAACAGCGGATGAACAGCCTCGCCATCATCCGTATTTATAGCGTCCACTCCTACCCTGGGAAGGTTAAAGCCTTCATGCAAAACGTTCAGAACCCAATTTGCTTTGAAGCAAGAGTCTACTAAGAAGTCCTTAGGAATAGAGTTATAGGCACCATTCTCACTGTTTTTTTCGATGACTTCCCAATCAGTACTGCAGAACTCCTTAACATGATTGCTAAACTCGTCAAAATTGTAAGTTCCTCCCAGATCAAAAACATCGTTGGCAGTGTACCAGTATTCCGATGTACCCACAAACTTGTCGTTAAAATAATCTATCTGAGGGGCATGCACACCATTAAATAGACAGGGTTCTTCACTGCAGGGTAGGTTTTTCAGAAGTAATGGGTAGATGGATTTTGAACATTGCTCATAATTTCCAGAGCCGATAAACTCGAAGTCTTTCCCTTTAAATTCAAACTTGCTAATGCAATTTTTTGGGAGACAAGGGTCTGTCAGCTTACGTGTTCGGAAATCGTCGTAATCGTGATCATTGGTGTTCTCTGGGAGGGAGTTTATCATTTGAATTAAGTATCTTTTCCTTGCCTCATTGGCTCCAAATCCAAGCCATGTGCTGACAAAAACATCCCACTCTTGAAGATCTCCATTAACACTTCTCAAAGTGATTCTTGCTATGTCATCTCTATGTTTTGCAATCTCCTTCGGATCGCTTGGGGAAAATGCTATCTGGGTTGAAGCACCTCCCATGTCCATGAAACCAAAAGTGAAATGTTTGTCATCAGATTTGTCGAATTTATTGAAGTGTCCAAGCAGATAGTTTAAACCCAACCAGCCGTAGAGGCCCTCTGTTTCCCCGTCAATAACTTGAATTTGTGCCTCACAGCTAGATAGCAAGAAATCAGTTGAGAGCTTTATCCCATTGCACACATCCTGAATCACTTTATTTCTCTTCTCTGGCGAGAGTAATCTCATTCCAGCCGTGGCCTGGAGGAATACAGGAGTCTTATGAATCTTGTCTTCAGGTATGATCTCCTTGGCAAACTCCAGTAAAGGTTTGACGTGCTTAGAAAAAGCCTTGTGGGGTTTGGAACCATATTTTGAGAGCCCTGGTGTCACTTTCTTGGTCCAATCCTTCTCTTGAAGGATTTGCGGAACAGAATGAAGCAGTTCTTCCTGCACGTTCTCAGCAATTAAAGCATCATTATCCTGCCACTTGAAAACGTTGATTCGCGATCCAGATGAGCCTGCATCTATCACGATTCCGTAATGATACTCATCACTGAGAGTCATCTCCTGCACTGTTTGTTCCCACTCATACGATTCCCCAGGTAATATCATGTCTTTTCAAAGCCATCAGACGTAGCGAGTTTCACAACAAAGACCCATCGAAGGCATAAGAATACATAAAACTACTTAGAGACGCTCTCTGCGAGCTGGAGAATCTCGCGACTCTTGACGATACGAACCTTCTTACCAGAATGACCTGGAGCGGTTTCCTTCAGCGCTAGATGTGCGCCTACCTTGCCAACATCATCCCCATAAACAGGGTAGCTAGCAAGCATTTGAAGTCGTCCTCGATAGAAGAAAGAGGCGATTTTCACACTTATATCCGTCAACCATCCCTTAGACCCCAGCCTCTCTCCAAGGAGGACACCTGGACGCAAAATGATGGTGTGATCGAAGTCTAAAGCCAGGATATCTCTCTCGATCTCACCTTTCATTCTGAAATATGGCAGAAATGAATTCTCGTTGGCACCGAGGCTGCTAACCAAGACAAGGGTCGCGCACCCTTTCTTCTTGGCCACCTTAGCTAACTCGATATTTAGATCGTGATCAATCTTATATTGCTTGTCAAACCCACCTGCGGCGCCCGTAGTGGTGGCTAGACCGGTGAATAAGTACTCCAAGTTCTCAGCTGGGATATACTGACCCCACTTCGTAGTGTCCTCGTCAACACGTTGCGTAGCAATTGATTCGAATGGCAATGGACGTCTAGTTATTGTATGAATCTCGCCAAACTCTGGAAGTTTCTCACAATACTTGAGGAAAGCTTTCCCACATAAACCTGTGGCACCTAGAATAAGAGTACTCATATTCGCTACAAGCTCTTGTCAGTGGCACTAATCTTCATTCGCGATAACTGAGGAAATCCGACCTTATATATACCAAGAATCAGGGTAAAGGATGGGTTTGCTGCCGTCCTCGCAACCTACCTCCAGGAATCCATAGTACCTGACTTCAGACCACTCGAGCCTTGGTCCGTTTTCGCCACCGGTCATCTCTTTGAACGCTGTGCATCGGTAGGTTGGGCAACAATATGATCCATTCGGTCATCCAGTCATTGAGACCAGGGCCCCATTCCTAATTGGGCGCACTTCGCGTCAGCATTGACGTGTCAGGAGACTAATTTTCACGAACAAATTGGAACTAATGTTATGAACAAGACACGAATGCAAAAGCTCGCCGATTCTCAACTGTAGTGGTTACTCAACCTCAATTAGGCTTGAAAATACATTTCACAAGAGATAATACGCAATGAGTGATAAGTTATTCAGATTAGACGCAGGTATGGTACTTTTGTAGCGACTTTTTGGACGACACACTTACGGTATGACTAACAAAAACATGTTTTCCTACAGGCTTTCAGCAGTACGATTGGGGTAAGCTCGGTTCTAGCTCTGCAGTCGCTAGGTATGCTGCACACTCCGATTCCTCTGTGACCATTGAGGAGGATAAGCCATACGCTGAACTGTGGATGGGTACTCATCCTAATGTTCCTTCATATCGTCATGACGACAAGACCTCTCTAAGGGACTTAATTTCAAAGGACTCAAAGGTCTTATTGGGTGAAAAGGTTATCGAAAAATTTCACTCAACCACTGAATTGCCTTTCTTGTTCAAGGTCTTGTCAATTAGGAAGGTCCTATCCATTCAAGCTCACCCAGATAAAGCTTTGGGTAAGATCTTGAGAGCTCAGGATCCGAAGAATTACCCAGATGATAATCATAAGCCGGAGATGGCGATTGCTGTGACTGATTTCGAAGGATTGTGTGGATTTAAGCCACTGGAAGAGATCGCCGACGAATTGGAACGCATACCTGAGTTGAGGGCTATTGTCGGTGACGAGGCAGCAAAAGATTTTATTAGTAACATCAAGCCCCATGCTGTCAAGGGATCCGAGGAAGATTCTTCTAACAAGAAGCTTTTGCAGTTAGTTTTCGGTAAGGTTATGAACGCTTCAGACGATGTTGTTGCCCAGAATGCTCGCTCTTTGGTTAAGAGGGCAGAGATTAGACCTCAAGATTTCAATAAACCTGACTTACCAGCCTTGATCATCGATCTAAATAGGCAGTTCCCGGACGATGTGGGTTTGTTCTGCGGCTGCCTGTTACTAAATCATTGTAAGTTGAAGGCTGGTGAAGCTATCTTTTTAAGAGCAAAAGATCCTCATGCCTACATTAACGGTGATATTATCGAATGTATGGCAGCTTCAGATAATGTCGTTAGAGCAGGTTTCACTCCCAAATTTAAAGATGTCAAGAATCTCGTGGACATGTTAACTTACACTTATGATCCGGTCGAAGAGCAGAATATGAAACCAACTGATTTTCTACAGTGTTCTGGTGCAGGTAAAGCTGTGTGCTTCAATCCTCCAATTGAAGAGTTTGCAATCATTCAAACTACTTTCCAGAATTCTACTGGTACTAGACACTTTGAGGGGCTGGAAGGTCCTAGTATTCTGATCGTTACGAAAGGCAATGGTGTGCTTGGCTCAGAAGGTACCAATTTGAAAGCCGAGCCGGGTTTTGTGTTTTTCATTGCTCCAAATACTCCAATCGACTTGGAAACAACTGACAGTGATTTTGTCACCTACAGAGCTTTCGTTGAAACTAATTAAGTATAGAATACGTTCTTATTGCCAATATCTATTTATTCGTCCAATTTACATAGTTTATAAAAGACTCTGAAGTCACTTTGACAACACTCTCTCAGGCCATTCCTTGTCTTTTCTTCCACTTGATTATTCTTCTTTTCAGGTCACCCTCACTCTGTTGATAGATATTGAGTTTCTTGTCAAAAAACATCTTCTTGTAATTATCCTTGTGCTTTCTGTATAAGGCTTCCAACCACTCTTCCTCTCTACTACTTTGGGCCCTCTCCTTTTTCTGCATGGGCCTGGAGGCGAATTTTTGAAGCTCTTTTACCACTTCAGTGCTTGGCTCGCCACTAACAGCATTCAAACCTGTACTAAGTCCAGAACCGGCCTTCATTCTACCGTATACAACTTTGATGACTTCACCGTTCTCATCGCGTTGTATTCTGGCCTCACCTTCCGGTATTCTGTCTTCTAGATATTCTCCGTCGCTATTGATTTCATCCGAGACAGCATCGTCTTCGGCGTCACGTACTTCTTCCTCATCGTCTTCTTCATCCTCTGAATCCTCATCGGGTTTCTTTATTAGTGGCTTCTTCTTGTTTTCCTTAGACAAATCGGCCTCTTGACCACCTGCTGGCGCTTGTAGCTTGGCTCGTAAACCTAGTTTCTTATAGTTCTGAGCAAGGGTGAGAGAGTAATCCCAGTGGGCGGCAATAATAGGGTTTGAAGTGATATTGATTTTTCTCTGCTTATCCTTGTTCCTCCTAGTGGCCTTGCCCACAGATGACCGTGCCATCTTTCTCTTTCTGACCGACACCATAATCGACCTTACTGCTATCGAATCCTGTCAAATGTGATTTCCGAGCGTTCAACAGCAACTTGACGAGGCCATAAACTACGTGAGATGCAAAGTCTCGATGGCTAGTATTTTTCAGCTCATCGCTACTCTTTCTCAAATCTTAGACGGAAAATTTTGATGAGTATGTCACGTGCCCTGATAGTTAGCTAAGAATTTAGCAGTTCTCCAATAAACCGACAGTAGCAGATGCCTCAAGCTGCTGAGGAAAGATCCAACATCTCGTGGAACAGTGGCCCTCTCACCTGAGAATGGCCTTTGACTTTCGATCAAGTGATATAGAGGACCGCTGATTCTCGGTCACTCTTTACGTTGTCATCATTGAAATAATGGAGGGGACGACAGTGTGCAATTGATCACAAGTGTTGGTTTTAATGTAGCCAGAGAGCCTTTCTGAGTGTGAATCAATTTCTGTCATTTTTAAACTCTTGGAATGTCAATTGATGAGGCAAATTCGGAAGAGAAGATAGCTGATGGTACCACTAGAGCACAGGATCAGACGGTCTTGGCAAACGAAGAACAGTCAAGTTCAGAGGAGAGCTCGAATGAAAATCAATTGAAAAATTCGTTGAAAACTTTGGCACTAGATGAGAAATCTGACACGAATGTGGCTTCTAGACCAAGTCGAGAAGAACGATTTGCTGCGCAGGTCGAAGCCGATTCCCGCTCGATATTTGTCGGCAATGTCACCTCTGAAATTACACCTGAGATAATAGAGGAGCATTTTAACAAGTGTGGTAATGTCAAAAGAATTACACTATTGTATGACAAGAATACGGGGGCTCCAAAAGGCTATGCATACGTTGAATTTGAAAAAAGAGAGTCTCAGGCAAAAGCATTAGAGTACAATGGCTCAGATTTGAAGGGGACGAAAATCAGTGTTTACAAGAAGAGAACTAATTTGCCAGGTTACCGTCGCCGTTTCAATTACCAAAAACCACACTTTTACTATCAACAACAATGGGAGTATCCATTTGAAGACTATCAAGCTTATGGGAACTTTAACGTGGTTCCGCAGTTTAATGGTATGTCAGGTGGTCCTCAAAGTCACTATGTCGATGGCTTTAAGGGACGAGGCAGAGGCACATATCGTGGTAATAGAAGAAAAAATCAGTACAAGAACAACTCTGATGTTTCGCAGACATCCGATTTCGAATATCCACAAAGGGCTCATGAGAATGGCTCTGAAAAGGGCAAACGCAGCGAAGAAATACAGCAGGATACGATTTGACTAAAAGTTCAAGCAGATCTCTGCGAAGTAACAGAGGAACATGTCAATAAGATGGGTTAAATACTTCAAATATCTGATCACAAATTGGTCAGAACTCAAACCCCCTCATCTGATACATACAAACTACTGTAACTGTAAATAAGACCAGCGTCAAAATCCTATGTGTTTCAGTGAAAAAACAATCCATGTCATCAAACGGTTTAATGCCTTCGGAAAAGTAAAAATTTCAATACCTGAAATTATGCAGAAAAATCGCGTGCTTAATTATTTGTCAAGAAAAACTGATGCTTAAAAATATCTATTGAGTTTTAGAAAAATAAATAAATAATTTGCTTTTTTAAAATATAATTGATTTTTGAGCGTGACTTTAGCATATAGGGCTGATATTTGATACATAAAGGTTTATTCGAAGTTCATGTAACATAAACATCTCGCCGCTTAGTAGAGCAGCAATTGCAAAAGGAAATGAGGTTTTTCGTCCTTCTGTTGTCCCTCCTTGCGAGTAGATTCGTTTCAGCTATTGCTATGCAGGATGACGGTGCCACCCAGTCTTCAGATGAATCAAATTTTGTCAACTTAAATGTGTCTTATGAAATACTCGAGAGGCCCAAAATTCGCTTTGACATCCCTATCGAATTCGATGCTAAAGATGTTGCCACACTTAACATCACCTTTCAAAATAATGAAGAAAGTAACGTCACTGTTGTTGGTCTTACGGGGAGTGTAATCGATGCTGTTGTTGGTTACGAGGTTGCTAATGTTAGTGCACAAGAGCTTGGACCCTTCGTTGTACCAGTCAACGAGAGCGTCAGCTTTGAGGCTCCTATTCAACTGACTCTTCCAGAGGGCTCATTCATTTTGGCCCCAATTTTGTATGTTGTCAAGTCTGAAGAGCTCATGAAGGTAGGAATTCGTCCTTTCTCGATCTTTATTTCGCCCCCACCTATGTCATTCTTCAATCCTGGCTTTCTCTCTATCCAGGTCTTATTGAGTTTAGTTGTCATTGGCTCGGCATATCTTGTGATTAACTTCAGAAAGCAAGGCAATCGGAAACCCAAAAGAAGCACTGCGCAGGCAAAGCCTGTCGATGACAGCTGGTTGCCCGACGTACACAAGAACTAGCATCTATAACTGATCCATTGAGATTTACTCCCGCTTATATAGCTCAAATCTAAGATCCAGATATGTTTTAGGCCTGGAGGGAAAGCTCATCTAGAAGGCGCTCAATAATAGATATGTCCTCCATGTAATCTGAAATACCTGATGCTTTGAGGAGTTCTTCGTCGTCCTCGTTACATAAAAATTCGATGTCATCGGGCTCAAAAGCATATTTCTCAAGCAGATAGTATCTTATGTCATCAACAAATTCAATCGAGTCGGTTTCCTCTCGAATGGATATTCTTTTGGAGCTCAGCATGATCGCCCTCTTTAGTTCAGGATCCTTTCCGTAGTTCTTTATATCTGTGGCCACCACCTTTGCCACATGATGTTCCAGTCTTTCCATTCTGGTTTCCCAGGCGATATATAGTATCTCAAAAATCGAGTACCTTCTCAATATTTCTTTGGACTGAGTTATGGCTACGGCAGCCATCGATTTCATCCTATCTTCAAGAAGATGATCTGCAATTAAAAGAATATCTATCGCGTACTCCCAAGGTATGTCAGAAGCATCATAGTAAAGATAGCGAAGCAATATTTCCGCCACTTCGAATTCACAACTTGGGAATGAAACAACAGGGAATTCTTCAGGCAGGCCAAAATCTTGGCAATTCTTGGATTGTTTATAAGTAGAACTTTCAGTCAGCGGGAGATCAAACATGATTCGGAAGTAGTTTGAACGTTTGAGAATCGCGAGATGACATGGATAAAAGCGCCTCTCACTTCTTGGATTTTCAACGACTATCAAAAGATCGGGCACTGCCGAACTGTTGAATATGTTAATAAGATCCTGGGTGCTTACAGGGTGATCAGAGTCAAAATCTAAAGCATTCCGCAGTATATTGTCGTTCACAAATCCGCAAAGTTGATCTCTAGCTTTTTCTATAATATTGTACTGATACTCCACCATCATCGTAGATTTTTCCGATGGATCTACGACATGCTTCACATGCTCCAAAAAGTCCTTTAGCTCCGGCATATCCCAAAGTGATGATAGATGAATCAAGAAATTCATGTCATTCGCGTCAATTTCGTGAAGCACTGGCACTAGGTATACGAGCTTCATAACAGTTTCCAAGACGGCCATCGAAATTTCGGGCAGAATCTCAACAAAATGTTTGCGAGTCCAGTCTCCAGCCATTTGATTCCTAACAAAGCCAGGGCTTCTTGCACTTAGGATGAACTTGTGAAGATGCAATCGTCTATCTCCTTCATCACCCTGCGTAATCACACAAACGTCGTGTGTTAGATGAGATTTGTCTTTCAGCAAGGATGAAATATGCATAGCGAATGGCTGGCTGACGTCGACAGCCTTCGAGATGTCGTACTGCAGAAGTATATCTCTTATCGAGTTGGTCAAAGCTCCATAAATGCAACGGGCACCCTCATAACGATCTCTATCACAGACGGCGCCTCTCTCTAGTAACAGCCTCACAACTGCTTCATGTCCACACAAACTAGCTAGAAACAGGGGAGAGTTATCGAACTCATCAACATCGTTAAGGTTAACTCCGGTTGAAGCCAAGCGGTCAACGTTTTCGGCGTCGCCGATCCTGCAAGCATAGCAGAGCTCAACGAAAGTCTTATTCATCCTGCTAACAACTGGGAACAACACTTAAGTAGCATCAGAGAGGCTTTGCAAATGGTAGCTCTCAACCACATTGAAGGATTAGCTGCTTGGCGACAGACTCGTCAGTCGTTAAAGATGCTCTAAACCTTCTGGATCTCTGACGACTGCATCTTTAGCATTGATATCTGCAGGTGAATTTGCGGTCTCGATAAGGTCGGTGGACCTGTATCCGTGACTGGCAAAACTGTCAGTGTGTGAACTTGGCTCTTTCGCGCACTTTCTCTAAGGATAAGGAACTTCGGTAGGAATCTTCTGAAAGGCATTCTGAAACACACCAACCATCACTTGATGGTTTTTTTGTGAGCATCTGATGTATGCCGCCGTGTGTAGTATGGATCATATTGTTCTTGTTTATGGACAACAGACAGCTTTTCTGGGTTGTCGCGAAGCCCTTTCTTCGAGCGCGGCGAAACAAACGGTGATGAAATAATGGCAATGAGAACGGTAACCTTATCGCCTAGCCACTCCGCTCGCAAATGTTGCCATGAGATTGTTCATAGGCAGAAATCCAAGATCTGCCGTGGTTTCGTCCAACGGGTACAGTTTGTCCTTTCACAGAATACCAAGTGTTCCTGGCAATACTCTAACTGGGCAACAAAACTCGAAGGCCCCAGTTGTAGCCATAAGGTCTATTGATGATGAGGAATTGACTGATAGCAAGCGCTATTTTGAAGTTACGAACCGAGTGCTAAGTGGTCTGATTGGTCTGGTTTCCTTACATGGGAATCTATTTCTTGCTGTGGTATCTGGGGTTCAAAAAGCTGGCTTTCCAAGGTGGACATCAAAGAATGGTCAGATTAACTCGTCTGAGAACGTTTTCAAGGTCTTGGATGTGGAGTTTCATAGCCTTGATGCCGAAATCTACGATCATCTTTACCTGGAGCCAACTGAACAAAATTATGAGAAGCTCGTCCATGAACATCCTTGCGGATCATTGAAGAAGCTCTTGAGTGATGGCTCATTCTATTTCTCGAGAGACTTGGATATATCGAATGTCCTGAAGAATAATGGGCTGTCGCATAGCTTAGATTTCACAATTGACAACCAGGACATGAACTTCATATGGAATGCGAGTCTTATCTCAGAGATTATCAACTGGAGAAGCAGAATACCTGCACAGGAAAAGGAGCTTGTTGGGGGTGAGTTTTTTACTTTTCTCATGAGGGGTTTCTATAAGACAGTGGTGGTTGAACAACCAGATACCATTTCAACGATAACTGTAGTCAGTAGGATCTCGGCTGAAGATAAACAGAACTCTCTTGAGTTAGACGGAGTTGATGAGTATGGCAGAGTTCCTAACCTTGTTGAGACAGAAATCATTGTTACTACGGAAGAATTCCTCTTCTCCTATACTCAAGTGAGCGGAAATGTTCCACTATTTTGGGAAGTGGTGGACGGTCAGATTTATGGTCGTAAGCTTAAGTTGACTAAGGGAGTTGAACATACGCAGGCAGCGTTCGACAGGCATTTCGATAATTTGGCATCGAAATATGGTATTGTGAGCATACTCAATTTAAGTAAGCATAAAAGTGAGTCCCAAGAGTCAATGGCTAACATGTATAAAAGCTGTGCCGAATCTAAGGGAATTAAACTCACAAATGTGGAGTATAGCTCTGGGCTTCTTACGAAAACTCCGCATAAGCTTCTGTATCTGTTGAAGCAGGACCTATATGAGTTTGGCGCCTTTGCTTACGATATTAAGAAGGGCATCTTCGTCGGAAAGCAGACTGGTGTTCTTCGAATAAGTTGCTTTGACTCCGTTCCCCGTATCAATACAGTCGAGAGACTTGTCAGCCGAGAAGTTCTTGAGCTTACCACGAGCGAGCTTTCAGGCTTCGAAATCACCACTCCGTTTTTGAAAGCTCATGATAGACTTTGGTCAGAGAACAGTTACTGGTTAGAAGCCACTTACGCCAAGAACAGTAAAAACCCCAGTAAATATCGAAAAATTTACTTGAAGTTATTCAACACCAGAGTGAAAATTTATGATCCCCTCCATTCTACTATTTCACAATATCTCAAGCAACGCAAGGAATCATATACCTACACGAAGGATATTACAATTTTCGCGGGAACCTTTAACATTAGTGGCAAAATTGCTTCAGATGATGTGAGAGAGTGGATTTGCCCCAATGATCCAGATGCTGAATCATCTCTTCCAGAAATATACTGCATAGGTTTTGAGGAAGTTGTTGAGCTGACCCCAGGACACATACTATCGACGGATCCCTACGTAAAGTCTTACTGGGAAAAGAAGATGTTGAGCGTCATAAATGGGCTAAGCTCTGAACGTAAATATGGTTGCGTCTGGAGCAGTCAGTTAGGTGGGGTTTTGTTAATGCTCTTCGTTTGCGAGTCTGATTACCAGAAGGTGAAGCATATAGAGGGTGATATGAAAAAGACTGGTTTCGGCGGAATGACTTCCAACAAAGGAGCGGTCGCTGTCAGCTTCAAGTATTCTGCCACAAGATTCTGCCTGTTGGTCTCCCATCTAGCTGCGGGTTTGGAAAATGTGGAGCAGCGTCACAATGACTACAAAACTATTGTCAAAAACATCAGATTTTCTAGAGGTCTCCGAATCAAGGATCATGATGTCGTTATTTGGATGGGAGACTTCAATTACAGAATATTGATGTCCAACGATGATGTTCGAAGGATGATAGCTGCGGGAGAATTCTCTAAGCTGTTCGAAAAAGATCAGCTGAATCAGCAAATGGTCGCTGGAGAAGCCTTCCCTTTCTATCATGAGATGGACATCAAATTCCCACCGACATACAAGTTTGATCCGGGAACTAAAACCTATGACACAAGCGAGAAGATGCGTATACCTGCTTGGACGGATCGTATTCTGAGCAGGGGAACTGCTCTTCGACAGCTGAGTTATGGATGTGCTGAAAATATTTTGTTCTCCGACCACAGACCTGTGTATGCGACTTTTCGAGCGATTGTGACAGTCTTAGATGAACAAGCAAAGGCAGCCTTATCTGCTGAGATATACCAAAAGATCGCAAGTAAGCTGGCAAGTGTGGATGAAAAGGATAAGTTAAGCATGCTGAATGACGGTACTCTTTTGCTAGAAAGCCTAGATTTGGATAGCCCCAGAAGTCCGACAGCCGTCTCACCTGCGACTGCTTTCGCCCAAGCTAAGGGAGTCAGGCTCCCCCCACCAAGTTCGGATCTCAAAAAATGGTGGATCGGTAACGGTAAGCAGGTGAAAGCGGTTGTTGATGTTGATCCGTCCAAATACGTTCTCAATCCACGAAGAAGCGTCAATCCCTTCTCCTACGAGAACGAAGAAGAGTCATTATTCGTCCTTAGAGAAGCTACATAGGGGGGTTTATAAATGGAGTCGTATGTTCTTGATCGAGTTTCAATTGAGGGAAGCCATATGATCGGTTCAACCCGAAATTCTACCAGCGCCCATCGCTTGCCTCTCCTTGACCTTCTTGATTTTTACTTTGCATTTGCTCGACCTGCTCAAGTAGTAGAGCCATTTTCTGTTCCATGATATCGAGCTTGTGCTCGATCTCATCTGCTGTTTGCTCCCCCTCCTGTAGCTTTTTCAAAGCGTCAGAAAGATCTGCCGCAGTCAGTTCTGTCACTTCTAAATTATCCTCGGTCATTTCTGGCTCCAATCCACGAAAGGCGAGTTATAGGTATGTTCGAGGCAGCGTTCTATTTCGCCCTTCAATAGGTCAGTATGTCGGTGAGAAACTATCGCGTAGCGTCGTAGTGAATAGGCAACTTGAAAAATTAGAGAAACATAAAAGATCTGTCAAGCAGGCAATTGAACTCCAAACAGGATTTGAGTGTCAGTCTGAAGCGACAATCGTCTGTTGATACCTTGGGAGATGTTAAGGGATTTGCTTGTAGCTTTATGCGCGCTACTTGCGGTTGTGAGTGCACGGTGCGTAGGAGGTTCCAAGACATTGGTGTTATATGATGAGAGGTTGACAGCGATTGACACCTATTCCAATTTATTCAATTCCATGCAGGAGAGGGGTTATGAGCTAGAATTTGTTTCCACAGTGAACCGGACAGCAAATTTCGATCTGTTTAACAGCGCAGAAAGACTGTTTGATAACATTGTGGTTTTTCCTATCAAGGGTAAAACTCAGAAACAATTGAGTGTCAAATCGTTGCTCAGATTCTCGAAGGAGGGCGGGAACATCCTGACTATTACTTCCCCAGATGGCTTAGCAGATTCTGTCAGATTGTTTCTAAATCAAATGGGAATTTATCCAAGTCCTAAGGATTACAATCTAATCGATTATTTCCAGGACAACTCAGAATATGTTGAGATCTCCTCGAGTAACATAAAAAATACCGTTATTCACTGTCCAAGTGGTGAAGAAACCTACCTATTCTCCAATTCATCTGTTGCCCTCCTCGACAACCGTGAGCAATTGATTCCTGTGCTTACGGCACCAAGGACATCTTTCAGCTCTGGTAAAGGGGAACGTACGTGGGCTGCGGGTACACAAGGATATTTAGTGGCGGCCTTCCAAGCTTTGAACAACGCTCGTGTTACATGGATTGGCAGTCCAGAAGTGTTAGGGGACTCTAGCCATCAAAACAATGGCCGCTTTGTGCAAGATCTAGTGAAGTGGACATTCCAGGAGAAGGATGTTATTAGAATGGAAGGGTACAGTCACTCTCATGCTGATGGAACCTCTTATGAACAGGCTCCATATAAGATCAAAGACCTTGTAAGATACAGCATCGGTCTGTCAGAATGGAACGGAGAGAAATGGCAGCCCTACGAGACTGATGATGTTCAGTTTGAGCTCAAAATGATAGATCCATACTACCGTCTAAATTTGGTCAGTGATAAGAAAGACAACGTCACACAATGGTACACGACAGGAGATTTCAGATTACCAGATCACCATGGTGTATTCACTTTCCAAGTTGACTACAAGAGATCAGGTTTGACTTTTGTTTCCGCATCTGACGTCAAGGCCATTCGTCACTTGGCACATGATGAATACCCAAGAAGCTGGGAAATTACCAATGCCGGAGTTTACTTATCAGGGATCTTTGCAGTCATCTTTGGCTGGATTCTATTTGTCATATTCTTCGTTTCAACTTCGAAGACTAACCAAAATTACAACGCCGAGAAGAAGAACAACTGAGTATATCGAGAGTTCATGTTGAGTGTAGTTAGATTATACATGCAATATTCACTTCAAGATTCTTGATGAGTGAACGTTATATTGATTTCGGTAAGGGACACATTTCCTGAATCATTGTTTTACAACGTGTATCTTGTTATCCTTTTTCCATTTTTCAAATTCTTGGGCCACTGAAATAAGCTCAGATTTGAATTTAGAGACGGTCTCCATGAGTTTATCTCTTTTCATGGTAAGAATTGGTAACGTAGTTTTGACATCACTCTCAACCAATGCACCACCCACCATACGATAGCACTTACGCTCAGGGTCTGCCTGGCCTAGAGTAGCCAATACAACTTCGTGTTCGTCTTTGTCATGACCCAATTCGATTATCTTGCTCTGCAACTCTTCTAACGTTTGTTTGTATTCGTTATATTTCATTTGGAAAGCTGGTCTCGGAAGTCAGTAAGTTGCCCTGTCGCCATCATCGGAAGTGAAAACATACCATTATTCCTCTGTTCCATCATGATGAATTGTTTAATGTCTTTTGGGTGGTGTGCATTGGACTTCTAGTTTGTAGCTTTCATTTTTTTGTTTAGTTCATCTTCATCGACCATGCGTCGCTACGTTGAATTGATTCTAAGAAACTATGAATTATTGACAGTGAAAACCTCGAGATTATTTATTCTTCTTTCGGCTAGATTTATTCGAGGCGCTCGGACCTAAAGTGTATAAGACAGTTCCCGAAAGGACGATGATAATGCCAAAATAACCAGTAGTTGAAAACCTATCACCAAATATATAAACGCTTAGGATAAGGCTGATGATCTTCCTCGCCAGCAGAGCCACAGAAAGGGTCAAAGCACTGGTATAACAAGCGAATAAATTCACTCCTCTAATGCATATTTGTTGTGTTATGACGTTGGCCAACAATAAGTGTACCTTTTTCAAATGGATCGGGTGATCGAACAAGTAGATAATTGAAGGCTTCTGCATTCGAATAGATAGGAACTCCCTGCCGAGCTCTCTAGAACGCACTAAAAACAAAGGTAATGCTAGTGCATGCGTGTAAAATAAACTCTCCTTCCAGTTCTTACCGTACCTTCTGTAAGTCCACTCGTTGTACAGCGAAAGTGTTGAAGAGGTCACAGATGAAAATACCAGCAATAAAACTCCAAGAAGGAATCTGGCATCCACACCGCTTTGAGTATTGTCAAGCCATCTGGCAGAAAGACTTGCAAAGGTAAAATCTGTGTCTTTGAAAAGCGTAGTAATGATTGCACCGAGCATCAGCAACAGCGCCGAGAATACCTGGGTCCTTGAATAACGCTTACCAGCCAGTAACCAGCCAATGATCATAGTAACTACTGTTCCAGAGCAACGGAATACGATGTGCAAAGGAACCGAGATCCCGTACTGGAAAACGCTGTTGTTGGCAACAGAACTTGTGTAGTATAGAAGAACAGTGAGTGCATAAACTTTCAGTGGCACTTTTCTAGTTTTCAGTCGAGGAATTCGAGACTGCCAATCCAAGAAGTTGAAAAGACCCTCTATTGTGGCCAATGAAAACTGGCAGAAGGTCAGCAAATCTCCAGCTCCATTAGTCTGCTCATCAATCAGACTTTCTAAGGTCAATACATTCGAGCAGCAACCACCAAAGATGTAGATGATAGCACTAGCAGTACTCCACATATCTCGTCAATCAGCGTATCAGCCTATTCATTGGCAGTTTGTTGAGCATCTTTTTACTGTTTATATGCTTCTCGGGTCTTTCAAGTGATTCAACTACAGCTTTATGATATAATGAATTGGCTGTTTCCCATGGAAGAAGTAAGCTATGAAGACAGGGAATCCACTTAGAGCCAGAAGGACAAGGTACAATTTCGAGCGAATTGAAGGAGGAGAAGCTTTTGATGAGCTAAGGCGTTTGTCCACGATACCCAGTCACAAGCGGCTGACACTACGAGCCATCCATGAAGCGCTAGAAGACGAGATAAATCAAGTGAAAGATGATATTAGTGGTATCTATCGGGCAATCAGAAATGATATTAAACTTGAAAGTGGGCAAATGGAGAGAGTAGAACATCAATTGAGAAAATCGATGAGAAAGGTTGATCAAATTTATGACAAGATTCAAACACAGAGGATCGAGAATCAAGACTTCAAGTTCAATTCAAGATTGGTTGAAAGCTTCATGAGCAAAGTAGAGAATATGTCCAGTTTGTGCACAGAGATTGATGATACAGTCGATCACATTGTAACAGCATTCTCTCAGGTGGACTCAAGAATTCCCCAGAAAAGTCGACTTTTCAATGGTCATCTCGTTAACGAGCAACACTATCCCCTTTTGTTCGGCTTGATGCGTCAGAAATTTGGTGATCAGTTAGCGACAGATGTAGAGGAAAGTGGTTTGAATGACATTGAATTACGAGCTTCAGAGAGTGAAACGCAGTCGTCATCCAGTTCTCACACTAGTCTCTCAAATTTTGAGCCGACAGAGGTGATCAATGATTTAATTGCGAGGCACAGAGCTTCACAGGCGGCAAAAGACTCGTCAGCCGAGGCCTCTGAAGCTTATCTTCCCCCTACGCTGCGGAAGGTTAGCGCACCATCAACAAAAATTACGTTTGAGACTATATCTGCCGAGCAGCTCTTTAGAGGAGAATAAAATCCATGAAATTAGAGAGGTTGGTATTTTAGTCATCGCATTACAATACGTGTTTTATCCCTAGGTCAAACCCTGGAAGGACGGTCTTGATCCAGGACCTTACGAAGGATAGGCTGGAAAATATCAGATAAAGAAGACTCCTGATAGAGTTCAGGCAATGAAGAGGTGGAAGACCCTTGGTTTTCCACCATTTCAACGAATTTAGGGTCGATAGGAATGTTACCTAGATAAGGTATTGAGTATTGATCTGCAAGTCTTCGTCCACCACCACTAGAGAATATATTTGTACATTCTGCACAATGTGGGCAAATGAATCCTGACATGTTCTCTACTATTCCTAAAATGTTAAGTTCGACCTTCTGACAAAAATTGATCTCTTTCTTTACATCCGCGACAGCAACGTTCTGAGGCGTTGTGACTATGATTGCGCCATCTGGCTTGCACCATCTTAACTGCTCTGCCAAGGAAATGTGCTCATCAGAGGTACCGGGTGGCGTATCAATTATTAAGTAATCCAGTTCTCCCCAGGCGACGTCAGTAATGAACTGTTTGATCATAGCCGTTTTCTTCGGGCCTCTCCAAACAACACTATTACCTCGATCATCAAGCAGGAACCCCAGTGACACAACACTCAGGGATCCTTGACACCTCTCTGGAACTCGAACAGGGACTGGCAGCCAACCTTCTTTAGATTGCATGATTGACTTTGCTTCCAATCCAAACATCCTTGGAAGCGATGGGCCAGTCAGGTCGATATCTAGAACGCCCACCTTAAAACCCATATTGCATAGAGTTAGTGCTGTTTGAGTAGTAACAGAACTCTTACCAACTCCACCTTTACCTGACAGGACTAGAAGGATGTGCCTAATTTTGCCAAGCGATTGAATTGGGGATGAATCGAAATCTTCCATGTCGAAGAATTAATACGTTGGGAGCTTCAATATGATGGCAATGGCCATGAATTGATCGCGATGAGCTATCTATCTTGATGGTCTGAGTAATGGAACTGCCACGTTAAATATGATTTTTCACTCTCTAAATAGTAGGAAGCCGATCTGCCAAACGATGAACTGCATGATGACAGTTAATAAAGCCACGAGCAAGCTTACGATGTTCATTGATGGATCTTACATCTGATTAATAGTGTACTGAGAAAGATGGAGTCTAAGTATGTTGGTGATTTATTAAGCTGAGGCCCCTGGTTTGGTTCATTTCGATCTTGTTACTGACATTTGACAAAGGTACCATGATAATGTTTTACATCAACGAGATAACAACCGAATGCGCTTATTTGATTCTGGGGTGAACGACCAAGAGACTGGCCCTTCGTCCCCCTATGGAAGTAGCACTAAAATCGATTACTCAGAAGGCTCACTGGCGCGCTTGGAGTCCCAAAATGGGGAAGAGATGGGTATCATGAGCCAGAAGATCCAAGCACTTAAATCTCTGTCATTGAAGATGGGAGATGAAATCAGAGGTAGCAATCAAACGTTGGACTCTTTAGGGGATACATTTCAACGAACTGCCACTAAAGTTAAAAGTAATCTTAGCAACATGTTGGTGATGGCAAAAAACTCTAGAATTAGTATAAAGACATGGCTCGTCATATTTTTCGTTGTCGGCCTATTATTTTTTTGGGTTTGGATCCGTTAGTTAAGCATTGAAGCGAAAGGACGATCTAATTTAACCTCCAATGTAAAATGTATACACTACCATGACAGAAAGAGCGTGGCAATGGTAGGTTTGTAAAAATCATATAAGGCCATACAGACGGCACTAATCGATGAGGGGGTATCAGTCCCGAAGGTTTTTCTTCTCCACTTTCCCCAGCAGACCAATGGTATTCCTTTTGGTTCTGTACTTCCTGCTCTTTTTGAACCCAGTATAGAAATAGTGGCCCAGAGAAACGATTAGAAAAATGCAAAAGTATCCCCCGAAGCCTAGATGAAGAATGAAGTTCAAAAAGTGAAAGTAATCTGTGAATGAAGAGTTCAATGGGTAACTCTTAATATTGCCGGAGTGAGAGGAGGACCCGGGCAGAAAGACCGAGACTAATGTTTCTCTGATGTTGTATGGCGACTCAGAATTCAACAGCTCTCCAGAATTATCGTTTTCATAGACACGATTACCGCGCTTGTCGATTATGATAACGTCACCTAGCTTGTACTCTTCTTCACGGTGAGACAAGCCAAGTTGTGACAGAATATTAGATTTGGAGATATCGATGAACCCGACTACAACCTTGTTGACGTCAAGGCGAGGAATTTCCTCAATGGCAACGTTAACCTTTTTTCGAGCAGAGGCACCTTGTTCCTTTAATTTCTGCATCCTTTGTGTCTTTTTCAGCCGCCTGGAGTTTGCTACGTCAAGGACGTTTTGCATCCTTACGTTTTCGTAATCATACACACCTACAATGAGCCTCTGAAGGTATCGGTTGCTTTTCTCAAGGTTCATTGCGCTAGAAGTGTCAATCAACTGTATAGCCAAACCACTGTGTTCCTCAGGATCAAACTGCAGAAGATTTGCAAAGGTCGACGGCGAGATCTCGTTCACGACAGGTAACGACAGGGACTTAATCCAAGAAGTAATGTAATCAACATCTCTCATCTCTGCTGATGAATACCCGGGGAAGATATGAGGGACTTTGTCTCCATCTTTGAAAATGTACAAGGAAGGATTCTGTTCCATAATATTCAAGTCAAGATACTCTTCTTTGACCACTTTTTTAGGCTCCTTCTTATCGTAGTTGATCATTTGATACATGGAGTCAAAAACTGAACGTGAAACAACTTTCATATTATCCGTCGATCTGTATAGATATGCATTTGGAATCTCTGCTAGTGGTTCGATTAAATGTCCAAGGACATGAAGATCTTCAGGGACCACAGTCTCCGGATCATATGAGAATACTACATGTAGTCTCTGCTGTGGTGCAGCAAGGGCAGAAGATGAAGGCAAATGAAATTCTTTCTTAGTTAATTCCTCTATTTCCTCTGCAGATATGAATGGGGCCTTACTATTTGACGCAACTCTTTCAGCAAAGTCTTCATAGTCCGAAGCAGATGTCGGGAAGGGACCTTTGTAGACGTGAAAATTGTTCACGCCATTCCCGGGGAGGATCAAAGCTACCCTAGGTAGTCTATCAAGAGAATGATTCTTTATCTTCACTAAATCTTCGAAACCGAGTTCTTCACAGAGGCGTGAAGATGACTCACAGCTGACATGGCCCGTTGAAATATTGTGTGACAACAACTTTGATGATAAGACTCTCCAAGTTCTTTGGAAAGGAAGACAATCTTCACAATTCTCAAAATTGATCTCGTCGTCGGTACTCATCATGTTTTTAGATGGCCAGAATGACACCAAATAAGGTTGCTTGCCCTTACCAGCAAGTAGTTCATTGAAAGAATCACCCCTGAGAGGAGCACTCAGACTTTTCATATCAACCACCTCAGCATTTGCAGGGTCATAAGCTTCTCGACGTGCGAAATCGATCAAATTCTCCATAGTTCTTCTTTCATCCTCTGGGAAATTCTTGATAAATCCTGAAGGCCCATACAACCTGATGTTTGGGAAATAGGCGATCTTTTCCTGGTTGCAAAGATCCATACTCAGCAGACAATTGACCTGGGAAAACGTTATATTCAGGCTTTGACCTTCTTCGTAGAACGTCTCCCAGGTCTTCTTCCATGTTGGTGCCAGAGATTTGCAATGGCTACAGTGAGGGCTGAAGAACTCGACTATATTAAGACCAGATTTCAGCTGGTTCTTAAATTGCTCCTCATTCAAAGGGTCTGGGAAGTCGGGCCTCGTCGTGACCTCGTTTGCAGTCACCAGTGCAAGGCCTCGTGTGCAGATCAAGCACACGACGGAAGCAAACCAGACGACAAACATCTATACTTGTAGCTCACTGTCCTATTTTATTACAAAGAATGAAACAGCGGTGCAATGAAGCTATAACGTGGCGCGCTGCCCTTATGAACATTGAAATACTCACAATCAAGAAACCTTATAAATAGTCGAATCACCAGTATGCGCCTGTGTAAATGTATGTAAATGATGCTTTTGCTAAGTGTTTCACCTTTAAAAGTCTGTAATGCTTGAGAGACGATTTCTCACGTACTCGAATGATACCAGAGTAATCGCAGAGGCTGGCACTGTACGTATCAGGTTTGTCATGAACCCTGAGTAAAAGCCTCTGAAACCTTCAGTCACATATGTCTTACGAATCAAGGGGAGCATTCTGTGTTGCACGGAATCCGGTAGGTTAGACTTTAGTTGCATTCTAGTTCGTAGAATTTCGTGCGGATATGTTATGACAGAGGCTGTCATTTTAGAGACACAAGAAGCCATGATCAATCTCGGCAGATGTATATCTTGATCCTTCTTTTTATTTGTTACATTATCCTGATAGCAATTGAAAGAAACCTTCAACTTCTCATACACGGGGAAATGAATGGCGACATGTAGAAGGCCTAGAAATGACGGTACCAGACCGGCATACAGGGCTTTCACGCCTTCTTGTGATCTTATTTTTTTAAATGCATCAAAAGTCCCATGGTAATGCGTTGGACATTGAGAAACGTGAGTTTGCAACATCAACCTGGTCTTAATGACCCAGATTGGGTTCGTGACCAACGTCGAGACGGCTCCTGCCGAGATCGCAGAGAGCGAGTAGGCTGCAAAGTCCCACTGCGGGAACACTTTTGGATAGAAGTCCTTACAGATCTCGTAACAGGAGAAGTATATCATCCATGTGGGGAAGTACCCGAGTATTATTGGCACCAAGCCCTTGTAAAGTCCCCTGACACCTTCGTCTCTGACAATCGTCGACATAGTGCCAAGAAACCCATCGTAGTAGCGATTTTCACCGAGCGATTGTAAACCTTGAGCCTGTAACCTAGTCTTTGCCACGTCTAAGGGGCACACTACTATTCCCGAAAGGAACCCAGACAACGCACCCGAGAGTGCTATGATCTGTGTATCATTGAGTCGTACCTGTTTCTTACTGGGCACTTGTCGCTCGTCATGATTCATCAGGATTTCTCGATCTTCTATGAGTCTTGCAGCCCTTCGTGGCTCGATAACGTCCGATGACGAGAGCGGTGACACGCCGTCTGGTACAAGAAACCCTTCATGCGAGTCCTTCCTTCTCACGAAGTCATCCTCGACCATCGTAGCACACCAAGGTTCGTCCTGACGTTGTGTCAAAGTTACACTTTTGTCGATCACCAACTGATCTAGCTATTAGCCTAACTACGAAAACCCGAATGAGTTCGGTTGTGCTGATTGGTCGCGTCGACAAAGAGACAGGTGAAAGATCACAGTCGGGCTAGCCAATCTACTATCGACTGAGTTATCTAATCTAATGAATTTTCTGAAAGCATCTCTTCGAATAAAGTAGATGCAGTTTACACAGAATGAAATTATGGAATCACCTCAAATTTGGTGGGTTCAATGGACTTGTGAAAAAGTTTCTTCTATCATGAGCAGTACCAGAATGGCTGGTGTAGCCCAGAGGAGCGTTATTTCTGGTAGAATTATGTTGAGTGCGGTGCACATCGGGAGAATACGGAGCTTGTGGTTGTGAGCTCCACACCAAGGATGGCAAACTCGGTTTATAGTTTACATGCGGCTGACCCATCGGTTGTAAGTGATGCAGCGAGTTTGCCATCAGATATGGCGGCTGTGGATTCAAATGCGGTAACGAGACCGGTTGTGACGTATAATTCGAGTGTACGGGCACAAATGGAACGTATAGTTGCTGACTGCCAAAATTGTTAGTTGAAGGAACGATCTGCGGTGGCACAAGACTAGCATCTGCCGTCGCTTTCTTGACAAAAGGCACGTAATTACTGCCAGCAGTAACCTTGCTCAATGACGGCGAACTGCTCGTCGATGACGAGCATGACGACGGAGTAGAGCTGTAAAACGTCGTTCTATTACTATTGCCCAGAGTCGTATTCTCCATTGCACTCAACAAATCGCTGCAGGGCTTAATGCCCTGCAACCATGCCGAATCCTTGGGCCTTGTAAGCCGCTGCTTTTCCACATCTTCCACGTTATAATAAGACACCAGGTGCAAAGTCTCCACCGTGTTCTTGCGCGCATCTCTAAACTTCAGCGACATAGTTTTCTTGGTGAACCCAGTGTATCGCTTCGCGCGGTCCGAGCGCGCGAGCGGCGACACCGAACCTGACGAACTCCCTGACGATTGCGACACCAGCGGCGGTAACTTCACACCGCTACTACTCTTACTAACTGCTGGCGCCTGTGACTTATCCAGTTCTTTGTATATCAAAAACCGCCCTGCGATTCGCGAAGGCGACCACGATACGCCGTCCGTCCAACGCTTAATCCCCGAGATCTCCTCAACAAACACAAAAACACTCCCAGAGACAATCAAATACCGTCTCTCGATCTCATACGGCCGACGAGGAATATGTCTTAACTTACCTTCCACAGTCGCTTGCAATAGAAGTAACGCATCATCCTCATCTTCCACGTAGCCCTTAAAAGTCGGCTCGATCTCCATAGTAATATGCTCTCTGCTAAACTCTTCTGAGCCCAAACTCTTTAGCAAATCGATCTCGCGCTCCCTGTCGATCTATATACATCCACCTGCGCAATCCGGGCCGGAAACAAACGGAAGCTTGGTTGCACTTTCCGCCGACCGGCCTAATGCCAGCCCAACTCGTTGCCACTATTCGCATTACACACACGCCCGCAGTCGCCAGGGGAAACGAAAAAAGCCAGAAAACCCAGTGGACGCAAGGAACACTGCTGTAACTTCCATCCCGCGACCCGCGGCCACGCCGTTACCTGGGCCCCACGACCATATTGTGCGCGCTTATCTTGCTGCACAATGCGGTCGACACGGATTTTTCCTTTCTGGGCACAACCTTACGGCCCGCGGGCCGCCAGATCCGCGCCAGGCCCCTGCGCTGGCCGGCCCGCGCAACGCCCGTGGACCAACTGGGCGGGAATGAAGAAAATTTTTTTAAAGTTCTCATTGACTTCTCCCTCGAGACGCCATTGTTTTCATACAGGCGGTAGCCTATTTGCTCACAAAGTTTAAAAGGCTAAAAAAACAGCGCGCCCGCCCGCGATTGGTTGGCTTCGATAACGAATGAGTCACGGTCGGATGAGTTCGACCGCGTGATGTGAAATAAGAATAGTACTTAACTCAAACAGTTTGAAAATTTTTTTTTAAACTTTTCTCTCTTGCAGAGAGAGTTACAACACAGTGTACTACAGAGAGAAGAATTGATTGAGGTATAGGAAATAGAAGAATAGAATATCGGTTAGTACAATTATCAAGATGGCTTTTTAAAGTATCCCCACCCCAATCAACCAGTAGGATTATATTATCAAAACAAAAAATATAATTAAAATGCAATAGAATTATTCTGCGTTTTATCTTTCTTTCTTTCTCTCTTTCTTTTAAGGAAAAAACCAAGTTAGCCAAAATATATCGAGTCTTTTCACAGTTCTCATAGGTTTTTTTTGAACTCCCACCAAATACAGTTATTCACAATGTTAGTCAATATGTCGTTATTATGACGTTTTTTTCAGTTATCATCCAGTTATCATGTCAGTCTTTACAAATACAATTACAGGAACAGAACAATTTGAAGAGCCCGTCCGTCGGTCAGCGATGGTCGGGGAGTTGATCTTTGACTCCTTTGTCAAGAAGGAGGAGCCAATCGATTTTTTTAGCCCGGGTCAGGACGAAGACCTGACCCCTATTTTCGAGAACGCGACCGTGGGAGCCGCCGTTGGCGGCTGCGGCGGCGCGGACGCCGCGGAGCCAGGGTGGGGCTCGCTGTTCGACAACGAGATTCCGATCACGAGCGAGGACGTGTTCCAGCTCACGGTGGAAGTCGATGAGAGCAGCGCGCTCAAGGAGGAACCAGAGCGCGGCGTGGAGATTTCGGCGGCATCTTTCTTGCCTACGCCGATCTTCGAAGAGGCCACCTTGGCCGCGCGCAGCGCGGCTACAGGCGGCCGCGTGTCGAAAAAAGGGTCACCCAAGGTGGACCACCTCGGGGTCACTTCCTACAACCGCAAAGTGCGGGCCGCTCCGCTGTCGCCCGTGGTGGCCGACTCGGACGACCCGGTGGCGTTGAAGCGTGCAAGAAACACCGAGGCCGCCAGAAGGTCTCGTGCGCGTAAGACGCAGCGGATGAACGAGCTGGAGCTGAAAGTCGAACAGCTCTTGGCTAGAAACCGTGAGTTGGAACATGAAATCCAGAGGTTGAATTCTATCATCAATAAATAGTTAGTTCTTTTGTTTTATTTTTATTGTCGCATAACAGCGTTTTTTTCTTTCCAAGACTCGAGTCATTCACACAGGGTAGGAATGAAGGAACTTTATAGCGAAGTGAACGATTTGATCGTCGATCCGACAATCGCAGAGCAGGTGAAGAGGCTGCATTCTTTGTCGTTGCGTCAGGTTTTACAGTTGAAAGTTGCCATCGAGCGAGAGCTGGATAAGAATTTTGACTCACTTCTGGGGCAGGGACTCGATCTGACATCGCCTCTGGTCACCGATGAGGGCTTTCCCAGGCAGGATATCGATGTTTTGCAAGTGCGTTTGACGAGGAGATACGTAAACATGTTGCGAAACGATTTGAGAGACGTTATCGATCATTCCCAGACTCTGCTCAGTGATCATTTCCAGGAGAAATCTGCAACTGAGATGGCGAGCGAATCGAGCTCAACCATACCGTTTGCTCGAATCTATGACTTGTTGCCCAATGGCCCTTTGCAGGTGGCGGGTGTGGTTGAAAACGATAGGTTGATTGCTGTAGGTAGCATCAACGCGACTAATCACTCTAATCTATCTCTTCTACAGAAAACTATACGGGAAAACGAGAATGTGGCACTGCCCATGCGGGTGCAAAGGGATAGCGAGATCCTGGAGCTCACGTTGACACCTAACACGCGGTGGGGCGGGCCGGGACTCTTGGGCGCCAAGTTAAAGTTGCTCTAACCCCCATGCAGCGTAGAGGTGAAAGAAATCACGTCCCTGTCTTCCAGGACGTACTCTTCACCACCTTCCAATTCCCAGTCGGTGTCGTTGATCAAAGTGAGAATTCCGGGCCTTATGGTTCCGTCTTCAAGAAACACTTCTACGTCGTTCTTGTTCGTGATCATCTGATCAGCTATATACGTGATTAAACTCTTCACATTAGCTCCTCCGTCAATTTGTACTTGGTGGATACGTTGCTTGTTTACTATAACATCCAGGCCGCCAAGGAACTCCACAGTGATCGATACCATTTTGATTATGTGATGCGTTAGGTTATGTCAAATCTGTCGTCTTGAGCTTAATTAAGTTGAAAAGTTCTCTTCCGGGAAGCTAAAGCAATGCTGGCGAATGACATCCTTCTCCCGATGTGGGATAAAAAATAAGTTGTTCCTAACATCAAATACTAGCTCGCGTGGCGTAATGGCAACGCGTCTGACTTCTAATCAGAAGATTGTGGGTTCGACCCCCACCGTGAGTGGTTTAATTTTTTTTTATTCATCGGTTAGGATGTATTTATAAATTCGGGGCGGGTATTAACTGCAGCACAAGGCTTGAACAAGAGAGTCGATCTACCATGCAACTTTTCTTAATCATCTGTCTCTAAAAACTCCATTATACAGTATGATTCACCATCCCAATACCGTCCTACCGACTTCAACTTAGCCAGGTTTGCGCTACAGCGGTAACTAATTCACCACAAGCAATGAGCTGGCCACACTCAATGGTCATTAGCGATTAGTCACACGTTGAAGATTCCGACTTGAAAATCAAGACAATCCTTAACAGTATACATCTCTCTGGGATCTATGGCGGACATATGGCTCAGATACTGAGCATGAGATCTTTAATCCATCCTTTGAATTGCTGTTTCCTCTTCTCAAAATATGGGACCCCAAATAGTGGCTCTTTTCTGTACACCAAGAGTTTGCTTCCACGTTTCGGTGGTTTACCTACTCTTCCTCGTCTACCACTCATTTTAATCAGCATCTTTTTAACAAAGAATGACATTGGAGGTAGTTTGTCGTCACTCTCCTGATTCTTTTCTAATGCAAGACGTATTTCCTGCCGCTTTTCCCTTTCTTCCATTAATCTGGTCAAGTAGGTCTTATCTTGCGACCATTTTTCCATCAATTGTTCACACACAATGATCCGGTCTCTATCATGATTATGCCATCTTCTGATGAAATGTTTACGAACAGCCGGTCGAGAACCTCTGAATAATGGGATTAGGCCCTCATTACAGAGAATGAAGTGCTCCATGTTTTCAAGAATGTCCGCGTCCTGTTCAAAATGGAATACACTACGGAAAAGTGACTTACCAGATGACAGACTTGGGCGAAAAATTAGCTTTTTATCTTGATCACGAAGCTCTTGATCAACAAGGGTTTTCAAGGTTAAATTAGCTTGCATCAAGCGGAACTCCTCACTGTCGAAGTTCAATCGCTTGTTTTTCCTCAATCTAACGGGGCAGTATTCCTTCAAAACTTTAGCTATCCATGATTCCTCTTCCTTGTGCTCCCAAAGCTTTGTTGAGAAGTTGGAAGTGGTGGAATCCGTGGCTTCTGCCGAACACGTTTCATTTTTTTGCATTTTAAACAAAGGTCCTTCTGTAACAAGTGGTCGTCTGAATTTTGAACACGTTTCCATCGAGATTTCAGACTCAGAATTCATTTTGAAGGGACTTTGCTGAGTAACCTCAGCAAACCTTATTTTGTTCTGAATAGGTGGGGCCTTCATGCTGGAAGCTTGAGCGGCATAAAGGCCTTTATCTAATTTTGGGTAGCCTGAACCGGAAGCAGTGAATGGCATTGGTGTAACTGGTGTGAAGTTTGCATCGACTGCAGAGAAAGTTTCTGCGTCGTTCGAAGATGAGGCTTCCGTCGTGGGACTGAATTGATCCCAGGATTCGTGTGGCTCTAACAAGGGAGATGCCGAGATGGCTGCTCTGCGAGCAAATCTTTGTTGCTTATTTTGACCCTTCGTTTCAGACGAATGAGATTCTACCTCTTGGTCTTCATTACATTTTACAGCATGTGGGCTGTGTATGACGGCGCAAGTCTCGCTGGTCAAAGAGCGGGCGGTTTCATCAGTCGTTAACAGTGAATCATGCCTCAATGTGAAAGGCTCTGAATCCCTTGTAGATTCGTCTGCCAAATTGCACCGCTGGTTTGGATGATGTTCAACTGCACTCACTTCTCTCGTCTTATTCCTCCAGAATCTTATGCGATGTCTCCTCTCACTGAAGCCTTCTCTATTATCTGCTAGCGTGGTTCTTTCCTCGTCGATACCCATCCAAAGTTCTGTCAACTTCTTTTTCAGCTGTTCTCTTCTGCCCATGCCCCTGAGTTCATTTTGTGACCGTATACTTTGTTCTGGTCTTGACTGTGTCATCGCAGTTGGCTTCGTTGGCTTAAAATATATGGTGACCCTGTGTAGTTGAGATTATGTTGAAATGTTTTGGCGTTTTCGGTGTGGACAAACGCTATTCGAGTCTCTTTCGATTCTGGCTCTGAGTTGAATATACTGACCTTGCTTTTACCTGCCTAAACAAGAGAGGTTAAACGTTCCCTGTAATTCACAGTTGTGTTTTGCGTACACACTGCTGAATAGGACTTTTTTTTCTAGTCTCTGCGCCAGATCTCGAGTTTGTGACACAAGTCAGATAGTAGCGCCAAACTGAGTGCAAGCACTCCTAAAAAGTAACGAGAGTTGACTCAATCAACACAAATAGGTGAATTGTTATGCAGTATTTTAGTACATACTTTTGATCTTCTCAAGGACGAACTCTGCGTTCAAAATATATTTGACATAACCATTCGAGAATTAAGAATTAAAGTCTACGAAGATAATACCTGGGCGAGCGATAGTAATTGTTTATGTAAGGAAGAAAAAAAAGACGAACAAACTAGATATACTTTATATCAAACAACTATCAGATTCAACATCATACATGCCTGACTAAACAATAAGTATGATCACGAGAAAAGCTAAAGGGGGTATGGCCATCCTTTTTTACTCATTATCCAACAAGGTGAAGCGGTGGCTCAATGGTAGAGCTTTCGACTCCAGTTAAATCCTGGGATTTCCACGGAATTGCAATCGAAGGGTTGCAGGTTCAATTCCTGTCCGTTTCAATCTTATTTTTTTGTTTTCAAGATCTCATAAGCGGCGCTAACATTTCGAGGGCATGATTCTAAAACCGTCAAGAACACTGCAGTGCTGACGAATGCCGGAAGATCTCAGATGAGAGCGCTGATTAACGAATGAATATGGTACAAGATTATCATGTCATGCTGCGTACTAATAATGCAATCTAGTCAGTCTTATCATTATATGACTATGCGGCAAGATATGGCCCACGAACGTGAATACCTCCACGGCCCTCCGCAGGCTGCAGTTTAGCTTCAGTGATAAGCCTTCTGACTGTTTGTCATCATATCTGCAGTAGCCTCTTCTGTCCTTCCGAGCCTTGGCATTCTTGATTATTCAGCTCAAGAATGTGACGAAAATTAAACGTACCGTCGTTCCGCGTACCTGAGGAGAAAGAAGGAGACTGAATAATTACTAATTTCCACTTGATCACCGCCACAACCACTGGGAAGCATCTTCCAAGGCAACACAGCTTGTTGAATATCGTTGAAAGATTAGTAACGTCAAGCCGTGTTGTTATGGGTTGATTTCCGTCTCAATCGAATTCATCAGTCTTCATCACCACAGCTAGGGATTCTTTTGGAATGATATATAATGCATTGAATTTGATTTGTATCAGGAAAGAGTGTGATTCCACTTTCCTTCGCAAGTACTCAACGATTTAGGTATATTATCGACCATGTCATTTGTTCAGGATTTCAAGCCAATTGCTCTAGGTAACACTAACTTATTCAAGCCAGTTAAGATTGGTAACAAGGAATTAAAGCACCGTGTGGTCATGCCACCGCTGACCAGATTCAGGGCCAACTACCCGGGCAATGTGCCAAGCGACTGGGCCATTGAATACTACAACCAGCGTTCAAAGAGATCAGGCTCTCTGATCATTACTGAGGGTACTTTCCCATCCGCTCAAAGTGGCGGTTACGATCACGCCCCGGGGATTTGGTCGAAGGAGCAAATTGACCAGTGGAAGAAGATTTTTGCGAAGATTCACGAAAACAAGTCTTTCGTGTGGGTACAGCTATGGGTCCTCGGAAGGCAAGCACCCGCAGAGAATTTGGCTAGAGATGGTCTTCGTTATGACTCCGCTTCCGATGATATCTACATGAGCGATGAGCAACGTGACACCGCCGTTAAGAATAAAAACCCTCTTCACGGTTTAACGAAGGATGAGATAAAGCAATATGTTAACGATTACGCCCAAGCTGCTAGAAACTCTATCGAGGCCGGCGCAGATGGTGTAGAAATCCACAGTGCTAACGGCTACCTGCTGAACCAATTTCTGGACCCAATCTCTAACAAGAGAACAGATGAATATGGTGGATCGATCGAAAACAGAGCTCGTTTCGTACTGGAGGTGATTGACGCAGTTACTGAGGCTATTGGTTCCGACAAAGTCGGCATTCGTTTCTCTCCTTACGGTACTTTTGGTGCTATGTCTGGTGGTGAAGAACCATCGATAGTTGCTCAGTACGCCTACGTTTTGGGTGAACTAGAAAAGAGAGCCGAAGAGGGTAAACGTTTGTCCTTTGTGCATATTGTGGAGCCGCGTGTCACAAACGCTGCATTCGCTGAAGGTCAAGGTGCATACAACGAAGGCACCAACGACTTTGTCTACTCCATCTGGAAGGGTCCGGTCATTAGAGCGGGAGATCTGACTTTGCATCCAGGAGATGTCAAGAAAATGGTCGAGGATAAGAGGACTTTGATTGGTTATGGTAGATTTTTTATCTCCAACCCTGATATTGCCGATCGTGTTGAGAAGGGTCTACCACTAAACAAATATGTTAGAGACACGTTCTATTCACCTACAAAGGAAGGCTACATAGACTACCCTACCTATGATGAGGCTCTGAAGTTGGGCTACCAATAATGTAATAGAGTTTTTAGAGTTATCTGGTAGCTAGGAAATAGTACGCCCAAGGCGGCGAGGTTGCGTTTAAGATTTCTTTAGGTACCGCGCTTTGTTGTCACGATTTTAAGCATTGTACCGAACCGTTTGGATCAAGCTGTTTTTATTAAGTAAACAGGAGACTTTTCTTTAAGAACGCGCCCAGAGTGACGCAACGACGGCGGCTTAGAAATGTTCTTTGAGTACATCTCAAAAATACCTTTAGGAAATAAACACTAATGATACCAGGCGCAAGGATCCAAGCTACTGACTGCCCAAGCTACTGCCAAGTCTAGTTGCAGACGGAGGACACGGTAGTTGAGTGAAGGATAGGTGACTGTCTAGTTGAAATATGATTCGAAAAAATAGCTACAACTTCAACAAATTCATTAATCCGCGATAGTTTAATGGTTAGAATGGGCGCTTGTCGCGTGCCAGATCGGGGTTCAATTCCCCGTCGCGGAGGATTTTTTTGGCACTTCAGATCTAAGAATGCTTCCTATTTTCGACTGTAGATCTCTTCCTATCACCTGGCTCATTGACCTCTCACGAGCAGAGGTAGTCATGCCCAAGATAGTCCTTCCATCGCGATCCAGACCAAAGGAAAATGTATTTTTACAGTCCTGGATAGAGGAAAAGCTGACAGAGTGCCAAAGCAGTAACGCGAACAGCTTTGCCTCCCTTCAATTACCTGTTTTCAACTTCGTTCCCAGGTTACAGGAGCAGGATTTGTCACAACCACAAGCGAGCCCTATAATTCTGCGCAATCCATGCCATTTTATTAAGATCGTCAAGTTCTACACTGTTGACTCGTATACGGTTTTTGCTTCAATAAGAGACGACAAGTATCAAATGCTTAGTTGAGTTCACACCCCAATGCGTATCAGAATTTGAGCGACAGCACAGGTCTAGGATAACACGCGAAACGGTACATTCCGTGTGTATTATTGGTGATTGTAAGTTGTTCTACAGAGATCAATCTCACGTCTGGCAAAATTATAACTTGAACATCGCCCAATTTAAATCAGTCAAGACAAAGCGTCCGCTACGCAAAATTCCAGTACTGGTCATAAATCAACTCTCGAGATTTGAGATGGACCAAATAGAGTCTTTGGACAGCTTCCCATTCATCTACAGCATTCTTTGAAATGCTTATACTCGTATATAGTGCTGGAGATTCAAGACCTAATATACCCACTAGAGTCTACATAGATCAACCTTAAGTATCGCTCAACATTGGACATCGAATTTGATCTGTCTACTATCTTGGACAAGGTGAATTGGCTACAGCATGGTCTCCGGTGTGTACTTTTGTGATAGTAGGGGGAAGCCAATTCTGTCAAGAAGGTACAGAGATGATATCTCGCCTTCGGCGATTGACAAATTCGCTACATTGCTTGCTCAATTCGAAGAGGAATCGAATGTCATACCACCATGCCTGAACTATAGAGGGACACATTTTCTTTTTATACAGCACGAAGATCTGTATGTGGTGGCGTTGTCCACTTCCTTAACGACCAACGCTGCGCAGGTCTTTACATTCCTACACAAACTGGTCGAATCCCTAGGAGATTATCTGAAAACTGTCGAAGAAGAATCTGTTAGAGATAATTTTGTTATCATATATGAATTACTGGACGAAATGATGGATTATGGTATACCTCAGATAACCGAAACCAAGATGTTGAAGCAGTACATCACTCAGAAATCTTTCAAGCTAGTGAAAGCAGTGAAAAAGAAGAAAGCTTTAGCCAGGCCACCTGGTGCATTGACAAACTCTGTCAGCTGGAGAGCTGACGGCATAACGTACAAGAAGAATGAAGCTTTCCTAGATATCATCGAATCTATTAATATGGTTATGACTCAGACGGGACAAGTACTTAGATCCGAGATCATCGGCCAGGTCAAGGTCAGATCCAGACTGTCGGGTATGCCAGATTTGAAGCTTGGAATCAACGACAAAGGCATCTTTACAAGAGAGTCGGACAATGGGGAAGAGCAAGCACCTAGAAATCCTGGGACTAAAAGGAAATCCAGCTGCGAGTTGGAAGATCTCAAGTTCCATCAGTGTGTGAGATTGAGTAAGTTCGAAAACGAGAAGATTATAACATTCATTCCTCCAGATGGAGAATTCGAGTTGATGAGTTATAGGTTGACCACTCCGGTGAAGCCCTTGATTTGGTGTGACATAAATGTTCAAGTGCATTCAAAATCAAGAATTGAGATTCATTGTAGAGTAAAAGCGCAAATCAAAAAGAAATCGATTGCTAATAACGTTGAGATTCTCATTCCTGTACCTGACGATGCTGATACCCCCTCCTTCAAATATTCTCATGGTGCCATCAAGTGGGTGCCTGAGAAGAACGCCATTCTTTGGAAAATAAGGAGTTTTTATGGTGGGAAAGAATATTCAATGGCCGCTCAGATGGGTCTTCCCTCAATACGCGACGTTGAAAAGCCAACCTTCAGAAGACCCGTCCAGGTTAAGTTTCAAATACCTTACTTCACTACCTCAGGCATTCAAGTTCGTTATTTGAAGATTAACGAACCAAAATTGCAGTATAAAAGTTATCCATGGGTGAGATATATTACACAAAACGGTGATGACTACACCATAAGGCTGAGCTAACAGAGTAATAGGAAACGAAGTGCATAATACCCACAGCTACCGGTAACTGGGAACCATGAGATTGGCTGACCAGTGTAGGAAATGCAGAGGCACAAGGCGTCCGTGATAGACTTGATTACATGCGATTTCATAGACTCCTCTATAGTGAATAAAAGAACGCGTAATGACATTGAAGTAATTGCCACGTCGCTGGCCTACATATGGACACAAACGTATTGAACTTAGAGTTGAGCAGCTAATTCCAACACTTCCTTCTTACCATCCTGTATACTAACTTCTGGTGAAACTTTGACTCTTTTGTATTTCAACTTACCATCGAAAAAAACCCAATGCGACCTAATTGTACCTGACTGAGCAGTCTTTTTGGCCCCCAGATGGCCAATCAGGACTCTTTTGGGATCACTCAACAGGTCAAATGGAAGTCCCTGCTTGTCTTGGAATTTCTTTTGGGCCGTTACAGTGTCACCACTCAAACCAAAGACTGCTGCGTGCTCTTTTAATTCTTCATAGTTGTCACGGAAACCACAGGCTTGACGTGTACAGCCCGGGGTGCTAGCCTTAGGGTAGGCGAAGATAATTATGATTCTACTATCCTTAGCAACCTCTCTCAACGAAACGTCCTTACCATCTTGATTTTGTAAAGTAACATCTGGAATCTCTCCACCAATATCAATCTCAGTAGACTGTGCGGTGGCATCCGAATCATTGGCCATGTCATCATTCTCTTTACCTTTTTTCAATTTCCAGAGTTCCTCGTCCTTACTCGAGGTTTCGTCTTCACCTGCTGGAGGCTTTGTAGACTCTGAGGTTTGCTGACTGGTCTTCGAACCCCGTCTGCCCTTCTTGGCACCTGCGGGCTGTTCCCTTGGAAGATTATGCAACTCCTCGTTTCCTGTCTCGTCTTCACCTGCCGGTGGCTTTGTAGATTCTGACACTTGTTGACTGGATTTTGAGCCTCTTCTACCCTTCTTGGCACCTACAGGTTGCTCCCTTGGGAGATTATGTAGTTCTTCATCATTTCCCGTCTCATCTTCGCCTGCTGGAGGCTTAGTCGAGTCATCAGCATGTTGCGATGTCTTTGATCCACGTCTGGCCTTCTTCTTCTCACCCATATGTCCGTCTTTCGAAAGTTTCCACAATTCTTCACCCTCGCCACTTGGTGACTCATCCTCACCCGCTGGAGGCTTTGTGACTTCAGATTTCACTGATCTCTTAGCTTTTTTTAATGCTGGGCCTGCCATTTCCTGCTCTCCTGTGCTTGGAATGTCCTTCTTGCCTGCAGCAACTCTTGCTGAACGACGTAAATCAACCATAAATGTTTAACTAGAATTGAAATATCTTTCGCCAGCTCTCTTAAGTGCCCAACTTGATCAGACCCATCGTTCAAATGTTCTTGTACCAGCACCCCCCTTGCCAGTTTGCCTTGGCACGTCGCTAGCAAAAGCGAGATTATCTAACAATACGTAAAGCCAAGACAAAGGAGCTCGAACTTTTGCTACTCTCTTGATCAAGGTGACTTGACCTCCCCAATACTTCGAAATGGGCAGTAATTGGTAGTTATTTTGGTTGAGAAAGTTTCCGATTCTTAGCAGCTAAATTGAGCCCTATATCACAGTCTATGCAATTCAGACAAAGAGTCCACTTGTGAAAGAATAAGATGCAAAGGCTGACATAAATGATTCAAATAAATAAATAGGAAGTAAAAACTGTCCCAGGATAATTCTGGCAGAATAAAACTACATCAATGACGACTATGAGCATTTTCAACGCATCAACTTTCGTCGTCCACGTAGCTGTGTTCACTCGCGTCTTCACCGTCTTCGTCTTCTTCATCGTCGTCACCTTCTTCGTTAGAATACTGGTTGTGTACATCCAAATATCTTGCCACCGGTTGGTCTTCCCGACCCGTATCATTGTCGGTCTCACGGTTGCTTAAATCGTCTTGCTCCGCTTCGGACTGTTGTGCAGACTCGATTTCTGCACGTTCTTGTGCCTCTATCTTCAGTTCGTGTATTATATCGAAACATTCGGCTAGAAGGGCATTCAACGTACCTTGACCTTCGGGTATGTTGCCGTCCGAGTCGTAAAACTTGCCGTCGGTGCGCAGATTGTCGAGTGATGCAAGCTTCATCTGGTAGGGGTAAAGCTCTCTATCATTATTGACACCGCCCATCCTTTTCAACTCCAGTAGACAACGGCGAACGGTGGACAGCTGATTGTGAATAGGCTGAAGAGACTCCGAGACAGGCTCTGAACTCTCAAGCAGCTTGTAGATGATGGCATAACATCTACGCAATAGATAAAGGAGAATCGATTGGCCTTTAGAGTCGCTAGACTCTGTGGGAAACTTTCCATGTACTCTCAATCCATCTATTTCGCCCAGTTGCTTCTGAAATGTGAATAGATCAGTCTCTCTCAAGGTCCATCTTCTGGTGACCAAGAGGTTTTCCAAACTAGTTTTGATATCGATCAATTGTTCATAAATTGGCTGTAACTTGGCATCTAGCTCAATGCCTCCGTTCTTCTGGTGTGATAGATCACTTATCAAATCGTGACAATCATCTAAAAGACCGTTGAGGACATTCTGACCCTTTTCCTCCACTTCGTTTGTCTCAAGCGATTTGAATTTACCGCTCTCATCACGATGAGATTCCATCTCCGTCAACTCCTTTTCCAATTGCTGAACTTTCTCCTGGACATACTCTTGTGAAACCAAGTGCTTACCACCCAACTGCATCTCATTCTCCAACGATGGATGAGATTTCTTGGAAGAAGCAGCTAGAGACAGCAAGCCTCTCCTTATTTCAAACAGTTTCTCCATGATACTGATCAAATGAGGATCAATCTCCTCCACTTTAGACGCCGTGCTGTGATACTCGTCCAAACAATGTTGCAACTTGGCACGTAAAAGTAAGTCCTCTTCTATCTTATTCTTATTCCTCTCCTCGTAGTACTTACGGTCTGCTTCTGGCAATTTTTCGTCTATAACTTCCAACTTACCAGCAGCACCGTCATTCTTGTACGAGCTATCCTCCACAATCTTGGAGATTTCCTGCAATCTTTCATTGATGGGTCTCAAATCGTGTTGTGTAAAGACGTTTGACTCATTCAAATGCTCTAGCAGCCTCTGTACAGTCGACAAAGACGCATAAGTTGCAGGTGCCGAATTCTTCAGCCCGACAGTAAGGAAACACAAAGAAAGCAATTGAAAAACATCATCAAGTACTGAATCCACACGATTGTGCAATTCCGTACTATGAATCAACGTCGTTGCACTATTCGAAGGCGTATCGTGACTGTTTTTCCGTATGTCATCCAACTCTCTAACTTTTGTCAAAACCTGCTGGTAAATCTTTTGCACCTCCTTAGAGTTCAAATACTGTCTTCTATTCTGTTTCAACTGACCCAACAGATTCCTTACCCCTAATAAGTAGTTTAAAATACCTTCCTCCTCTTCAGGAACATCCTGTGGATGCTGAGTATTAGAAGTGGCAGCCACAGCAGACATCTATCTCTTCACTAGACTAACTTCTCTGTCTGTAATCACACAAACTTTAGCAGGTACAGTTCAAGTGTTGAAAGGAGATCAGGAGGTCAAGTCTTTAACAAATTGTTATATGCCCACAACGATAGTCTCTTACGAAGAAAACGAAAACCTTCAATGGCTCTCTACCCGACCGATGTCTAGTCGCCAGTGCAAGTTATTCTGTGGCACTGCAGATCCTGTCTCTTGATCCTTGTCCTTGTCGGTCTATCCGAATCTCGAGGCTCGAATGAAATTCCCTCTCTTGGCAAGACCGAGTATGCTTCGGCAACCGACTCGTTTTTTATCACTCAAATAAGAGCAGCCCTAAGCTAGGGCACTCGAGCGTGGTTCAGTCTAGCCTGTTGGTCTAGCTGGTGCCAGGCCGAGAATTGGTGGAAGAGTCCTGCGATTACGATTGCTCGTTCCCTTGATAGTTACAATTCAATCTATTTATTCAATTACTCCGTTGATCCTTTTGTTTGTGGTTAAATTTCAAAATGATTAGACTGGGACGGCGGTGTCAGTCCTCGTCAGGGTTAACGACGGTCAAAACCTTTGTGTTGGCCGTGTTGGGAGCATGTAGAATTGATCCGTTGCTGATTCGTCTCGAATCGTCGAACGGATTGGTATGCGACATTACTCTTGTTGCGTCTTCGAAAGAGCCTGAAGATTGCAGATTGTTTAGCGAGGCCGAGGAGCTGCCGTGGTGGTTGGATTTGTCACCGTACTCGACGGGTTTGATGGCTTCCTGGTATTCCATCTCCATCCTCTCTTGCTCGCGCTTCTTGTTGACGTGTCTTAGTATGAGCAGGACCGCTGCGGCGACCACCAGTGCGCCGCCTACGCCTCCAACGACACCGCCGACAATGGCGCCGACATTGACCTTTTTCTTCTTAGGGCCGTTAGAGCTCCCGGGATCTGTTCCTGACGAAGAGGTGGGCATTCCTTGTTGGCTGGTGGTTATTGTGCTTGTGACATAGACCGTGGAGCCACCATCTGTGTTGACGTTTGTGACGTAGACCACCGATTCTGTCGTGTGTGATATGAGATTAGATGAAATTGTGGGACTAGACGTCGTGGATGTAGGTGAAGAAGAAGATGATGACGATGAGGACGACGATGAGGGCGACGACGATGAGGACGAGGAGGACGACGATGTTGAAGATGTGCTAGTAGAAGTCGAAGTGCTGCTCGACGAAGACGCACTAGAACTGCTGGAAGAAGAAGACGAAGATCCGGAATTCGAACCAGAGACCTCCACAGCGGTACCACCGTTTGCAGCAATCGCGTAAACGGAGAACGCATTGGAGCCACCACACATCTCCGAAGGATACCCAACACATGGCCCATTACAATCTGTAGAAGTCGTCTCGCTCAATGCAGGATTGTCATTACCACAATAGCAGTCAGTTCGCTTGGTTAATGCAAAATATTTGTAGCCTTTAGCTGTGCATTGTTCACTACAGTAACCACTCGTCTGGTATTGGTATGTGTCGTCATATGTAAAGGACGACGGTAACGAAGCAAAACATTGAAACGCGTTCGCTAATCGATTTAGGAACCATATGGCTAGGAAAACGAAGTTGCTTCTCTTAATTAAAAGCATTATCACCGAGTAGAAAAATTTGAATGAAACAAATCCCTAAACCTTCCAAACTTTCATATAGATCTCTCCAAAACTCCAAACTAGTAAAAGGAAACTCCACTTGAGATCTTACAAAGGGTCTTTGATGGTGTTTTTTGGTTTAAACCGATGAATTGTTCAATTTAGCTCGAATCTATGCTGAAGTTCAAGTCTTATCTTCGATTCTTCGTCTCGGGCGACCCTCGAAAAGACTGAAACAAGAGCTGTATGCTGTCGTCTTTGATGATACTTCAATACCACTGTTAGTTCGGCCAGTCAGTGTATTCAGTCGGCTGAGTGGATCGTGAGAGCTCAATGATTCCGGTGGCGTGTCAGGAATGAGGTGCACCAGCAGCTAGATCGATGATTTTCCTGTTTGTGGTTTCGAACTGACGGTTCTGGTCTTAAACTTTTCGATTCATCGCATCGTGGAGAAGTACGCGAGATTTCGACGCGTCTTTCGCGTCAGCAAAGATGTGATCCTATCGTAGATATGTAGCTCAAAAGAGCTTCTCTGTAGCTTCATGAGGGTTAGAGTCAAGAAATGGAATGTGATGCAGTACATTGAAAGTTGAACTTGGTCTCCTGACTGGTTTGCATTCGTATAATTGTTGATTTGGCCATCCACAACATCTACTTGTAATCCGATGTAGTGTAACGGCTATCACACCACGCTTTCACCGTGGAGACCGGGGTTCGACTCCCCGCATCGGAGTTTTCTATTTTTTGCATATCTGGTATTATTTCTTGAGCATCACTAGATAACATTGTTTTCCGATGACTAGATAGATCTGGGAGACTCGTCAGGCAGTCTAGGATGCCTGAAAAGATCTTTATATCTTCTGACGGAGAATTTTGCGATGAGAAAGGTAACGAGATTCAACTGAGAGGTGTTAATTTGGACCCTGCGGTGAAAATACCAGCATCACCCTATTTGCCGACCCATAAGACGCTTGATGGCTCTAAATTCTTTGAAGATGCTGACACGGTGAGCTTTGTGAATCACCCCCTTCCGTTAGAAGAAGTTGAAGAACATGTTATCAGGCTAAAATCCTTGGGTCACAACTGTATTAGGTTTCCCTTCACTTGGGAGGCGCTGGAGCACGAGGGACCTGGTCAATACGATATCGAGTACGTTGACTACGTCGTACAGGTACTTCAGAAGATTGGGTCCATTGGTGGTCTTTACGTGTACTTAGATCCGCATCAGGATGTGTGGTCAAGGTTCTGCGGTGGTTCAGGTGCTCCATTGTGGACATTGTTTTGCGCAGGGTTTAACCCAAAGCATTTCAAAGCTACTGAGGCTGCTGAGCTGCATAGCTTTTACATTGCTGATAAGAAAGAGTATCCTAAAATGTTATGGCCGACAAATTATCACAAACTTGCCTGTCAAACTATGTTTACTTTGTTCTTTGCAGGAAAGGAGTTTGCCCCCAAGTGTGAGATCAATGGTGAAAACATTCAGGATTATTTGCAAACGAGATTTGTCGCTGCTGTCATGTTCCTCTACTCTAAAATTCAAGAAAAAGCGCCTGAACTGTTTGAAACTAATTGTATCATTGGCTTAGAGACCATGAACGAGCCAAATTGTGGATACTTCGGTGAGAAGGATTTAGAACAGATTCCAAAGGAAAGGAATTTGAAGCGCGGTTCCACTCCAACTGGGTTTCAAAGTTTCATGCTTGGTGAAGGCCATGATGCCATAGTTGAACAATATGACATTTCCATCTTCGGACCCACAAAGATCGGTAGCAAGAAGATTGATCCAGAAGGTGCAAGTTGCTGGCTAACTGAGACCGAGAGGGATCGAATAGATTTGCGATATGGCTGGAAGCGGTCTGCATCATGGTTGCCGGGACAGTGCATTTGGAGAACTCATGGCGTCTGGGCTAAAAGTGAAGATGGGCCAAAATTGATAAAAAAGGATTATTTTGCTCGTGTACCTGAGAGTCCTCTGATAATCGTTGATGAGTCGTATTTCATAAATCATCAGTTTGTTGATTATTACAAACGCTTCCGTGCAGCATTTCGAAAGATCGACAAAGATTCGTTTCTGTTTATGCAGGGACTTGTTTTCAAACAGCCACCCCAACTCAAGGGCTCAGATTTGATTGATCGGAAAACCGTTTACGCATGTCATTTCTACGATGGAATGTCATTGATGTTCAAAACATGGAACCGTCGATTTAACGTCGACACTTTTGGTATAGTACGTGGGCGATACTTCAATCCAGCTTTTAGTTTGGTTCTAGGTGAAACAAATGTCAGAAAGTGCTTGAAGAGGCAATTGAAAGAGATGAAGCAGGAGGTCAAAGACGCTTTGAACGTGCCTTGTTTTATGACCGAGATAGGTATGCCATTTGATATGGATGGTAAAAAAGCCTATTCGGATGGAGACTTTTCTTCCCAAATTTCAGCGATAGACGCTCTACAAGTGGCCCTGGAGGGCGCGAATATCTCCTACAGTCTCTGGTGTTATTGCTCGAAAAATATTCACCAACATGGAGACCAGTGGAATAACGAGGACTTTTCTATCTGGTCAGCACAAGACAATAAGCAAAATACAGTAAGCGATATAACTGACTCCGAAATCAATGACTTCATCCCGCTTGCAGATAAGTTGGATCTTGAAGTTCCACCATGCATTAAGAGGGAAATGCTTGATTTCAGTGGCTTCCGTGTTCTTGACGCGGTGTTGAGGCCTTTCCCTGTAAAGATTCATGGAAAATTTATCAACGCAGAGTTTGACTTAGTCGCGAAAACCTATACTTTGGAAATTGCAGCCCATGCTGATGCCGAGATCTCACCTGAAGCCCATTCGTTCATCTTTCTACCTAGGCATCATTTCCCATTGGAGAAACTCAGTGTTAATAGTTCTTCAGGTCGCTTCACATTTCATCGAGAATATCAAGTACTTAAATGGTTTCACAGTTCCGGAAGGCAAAAGCTGAGAATATCCTTGAAGGATGATTCTAGGGAGCCAAGTCCAGACTGCGTAATTGCTTGATGAAGGACAATCAGTAACAATATATTTACACATACGCAGTAATACAGATCAAAAGTCATAGGACGTCTCACCGTCTTCGGCGCGTTCTCTCTTGACAGTCCCCATATCGTGCTTCATAATCTTGTTTACGTGCTTTTGGAACATTTCGATGAAAGGTTGTAAACTGGTTTTCTCCACATTATCACCGACTTCTTCCATTTCTTGCTGCAAGGTGACCAGTTTTGGCGCTTGATCGGGAGTAAAATTAACATCGATCGGTACACACACGTTACCTGTAGATGGATGTATACAAAATGGCGATTTCAACAAATGAATTGTCTGCTTTGTAACTTCAACATCCAACTTGGGATACAGTGTAGCAATCACCAAATCTGCCTTACATTCACGTAACCGTTGAACATAGTCACTTTTTCTGTTGACCCTCGTATCTTTGGAGGCTATTACATCGATGTCATTCCACTTTTCCTTACTTGATCTTCCGGGGTTATCCGTCCAGTATTTCTTCAATGCCTCTATCAGGTTCTTGTCGTGAAGGCCAGAGAGCAAACTTTCAAATGCACGTTCATCATTTTGCCAAGGGTTCTGTTCCTCTAAGATGATTGGACCAAAATGAGGTTTCAGCAGCTCAAGGGACCGTAACAGATGTGGATGATACGGTCTCTTCAATGCAAGGCGCTTATCAGCATTTCTATCCCGGACGACATTCACGTAGTCCAGAACGTTTCGTCTTTGCAGATCATTAAGAATACGCGCTCGCTTATCACTAATCCAACAATGCGCACCACGTCTACCTGAGAAGACCCAAATGAAATCTGTATACCCGAAATCCTCCACCAAAGTGGTGTTCACAATTTCCATAGCAAGCGTGATGAACTTCCAGCACTTCTCACAAACTTTTGCTCCAGAACAGCACGTTCTGAAGGGATCGTAGTCATCCATATCGATATCAAAAACCAACTCTTTCTCCAATGGCTTCATCTCGCTCTTTAAAAGAGAATCCCGCTCTCTAGGAGCCTTATTGTAGGTGGCACCTATTTCAAATCTGTCAGGGTTCCCCTTCTCGATCGCTGCTTTGAACTCTTGCACAGAGGTAAAAGAGTTGTATCTTTTATAAGCTCCTGACCTAAATGCCATGGCGAACTCCCTGTTGATGATGTCTCTGCTTGGTTTAGGCGAATGATTTAGCCAATTGAAGATAAGCTTGAAAGGAAACATTTCTTGATAGTAATACTGCATATCCGACGCACTGGGCGTCTTGAATCGACTTTTCCCATCACCATTGACATCATTTTGATCCATTGCGACTGCCAACAATGATTTCAACGGCCTCTGTCGCTTCCTGAGTATGAACCCTGGTTGTCAGATAGAGGTTGATCATCGCAGATCCATTTTACGCGTCTTCGCGTTTGCCGTCGATCGTGATGACTCTCATTAGGTGTTTAAAATACAGGCATTGCAACGTTCAATGGCTCTTAGAAGTCCATTCGGAGGCCGTTAAGATACCGAACTATGCGCTAGACGTTATTACTAGCCCCTCCTTGAATAGCTCCCCCGGATCACGGAAAAAAGTCCTAAAAGAGGGCTTCTAGAGCTGTTGACTCGACACCGACCATTCAAAAGGACTCAGGGATCTTCAATGGCCCAGCAACTTGATATTTAGATTCTGTTTGCTCGAGAATGGTCGATTTTAAAGCCGAAGCTTCAGATATCGAAATTTCAAATGGGGTCACCCGCCCACAGAGCGCCATAAGGTGGCAAAAAGTGCTATACCAAGGGAATGGTTGAGAGAAGGCAGTCTTGAAGCCATTGCAAGGCGTTTTCAGCTTAGTCCAAGGCAGCTGTGACGACTATGGATATTGTTCTAGGTATAAGGGTACAAGACTCGGTGATATTGGCCACTTCGAAGGCTGTGACCCGAGGAATATCGATTCTAAAGGACTCCGATGACAAGACTAGGGTGTTGTCGCCACATACATTGATGAGTTTCACAGGTGAGGCCGGTGATACTGTTCAGTTTGCAGAATACATTCAGGCGAACATGCAGTTGTACTCTGTGCGGGAAAACATGGAATTGTCGCCACATGCGACAGCTAGCTTTGTGAGGCAGGAATTGGCCAAATCTATCAGATCAAGGAAACCTTATCAAGTCAATGTGTTGATCGGTGGGTACGATGCAAAAGCTGGCAGACCGGAGCTGTACCAGATCGACTATTTGGGGACGAACGTGGAGCTTCCCTACGCGGCACACGGCTACGCTGGGTTCTACACTTTCTCGCTGTTAGATCGTCATTATCGTCCCGATATGACGGTGGAAGAGGGGTTGGAGCTTTTGAAGAAGTGTGTTGAAGAGCTGGACAGGAGGATGCCCGTGGATTTCAAGGGAGTAATAGTGAAAGTGGTTGACAAAGACGGTGTAAGGAAAGTTGACGATATCAACTAGATGCCAGGCAGCCGTGAGATAGACCGATGAGACGGCCACAGTGTCCGCTTCAGCTAACTGTATCCTGTTAAGTAGCATTCAATATCACATATGACGACTCTTTACTAGCTACTAGGCTAGATCATTCAAGCCAGACAAGGCTTATTCCAGTAGAGATGACCTGGATGAGAAGAGCTACCAATGTCTCAGAGATCTGTCCAGTTATCTAAGATACTGGGCACTGAAGACGGGGTAGTCATCGATTTTGTTCTGAACATTAAACGACAATCCAAGAATATTCACGACTTTCAGGAAAGGATAGATGCGCTAGAGGTTGGTTTATCACACGAGGCCACCAGCCGTGTATGGTCGTTGCTCTCAGAAGATGAGGCTACTAGTGGTTCGAAATTGGAGATCGCCGGGATTTTACGCCAGGCACTAGCAATCGACGATCAAGTGGTTGTGGACTTTGTAATCGACACTGCGGAGCAGTGTAAATCCTTGCAGGAGTTCAAGAAGCGCCTAAATGACATGGAAAGTGGCTTAGAGGACAAGATTGCATCGGAAATTTATCATAAAGTAAAACCCGGAAGTGCTCTGCCCGTGAAAGATGGGCTAGTTGAGTTGAAGCAGGAATTACGGAGCGATCCTGTTACAAAGAGGTCAAAGTATAATGATGGAGAAGTTTTGAGGAAATATAGACAAGATTCGGATGCTTCGCCCATTGTGGGTAAAGTTTATCCTGGGACCGTGAAGAACATTACTACGTTCGGGTGCTTTGTACAAATATCGGGCACCGAGAGAGCCCACTTCGATGGTTTAGTTCACGTATCTGAGCTAAGCAGTTTCCGAGTGCGGGCTCCCCAGGAGGTTGTGCAGGTGGGTCAGCAAGTTTACGTTAGGGTCCTTAGGATACAGTCTAATGGCAAGATCTCCTTGAGTATGAAAAATATAGATCAAGCTAGCGGAAAGGGTACACTGGAGGATGATTTTGATGACAAGCTACCGACCCGCGGTAGAAACTCTGCTAAATTCATTGATGGTCATCACTCAGCAACGAGAAGAACAGAGAGACGGCCACTCACGTCACCTGAGAGGTGGGAAATCAAACAGTTGATAGGCAGCGGGGCTGCCTCTATTGAAGATTATCCTGAATTAAATCAAGACATTGCAGGTGAAGGGTCAGAGACATCTAATTTGACGAAAGATAAAAGAGCTGACAACTTGGAAGAGATCGAGGTCGAACTGAACTCTGATGACGAGCCAACGTTTTTGAGAGAGCAAGTGGAGAAAGGTGTAAAGAGGTATGAGCCACCCAAGACCGCTAAAGTACCCAAAGGAACCCTTAACCGGGTGGCAACCAATGGTTCGCTCCTTATTAAGTCTCATCGAGAAGAGAAGGCTAAACTGAAAAGAGAAATAGAACAACAGATAAGGAAAAAACGTGCTGAAGAAGATCCAACGAAGAATGCTAGAGATGATAGAAGAGAGGTCGAGGGTCTCCGTCAGCAGCTAGTGCTTACCGAATGGGAAAGAAGCAGGATGCAGGAAAACATCAGCTATGGTAAGCGAGAGACTCAACCTTTAAGTATTCAAAGAAAATCCCTACCAGTTTATAAAATGAAATCTGAGCTGATTCAAGCTGTTCGAGAAAATCAGTTTCTGGTAATTGTTGGTGAGACCGGATCCGGTAAAACAACTCAGATCACTCAATACCTTAACGATGCCGGTTTTGGTTCACGAGGTATCATTGGATGCACCCAACCGCGGCGAGTAGCTGCAGTATCTGTGGCGAAAAGAGTGGCTGAAGAATTTGGATGCAAGCTGGGCGCTGAAGTGGGGTATACGATTCGATTCGAGGACGTTTCATCTCACCAGACCCGCATTAAATATATGACGGACGGTTCGTTGCAAAGAGAAGCACTTCTGGATCCAACTATGTCAAAATACTCAGTTATCATGTTGGATGAAGCCCACGAAAGGACTGTCTCGACGGACGTTCTTTTTGGTCTACTCAAACAGGCGGCGCAAAAGAGGCCCGACTTGAAGGTCATTGTCACCTCTGCAACACTTGATTCTGCCAAGTTTTCCGAATATTTTTGTCAGTGTCCTGTAATTAAAATTCCTGGGAAGACATTTCCGGTCGAGGTCCTTTATTCTCAAAATCCGCAAATGGACTACATTGAGTCTGCACTGGAGGCTGTGATGGATATTCATATCAACGAGTCACCAGGAGACATTCTAGTGTTTCTGACCGGACAGGACGAAATTGACTCTTGCTGCGAGATTCTATATCAGCGAGTAAAGACTTTGGGAGACAGTATAGGGGATCTTCTGATATTGCCTGTCTATTCAGCACTTCCAAGCGAAGTGCAATCTAAAATTTTTGAAACGACCCCAGATGGTACTCGAAAAGTAGTTTTCGCGACCAACATTGCTGAAACATCTATCACGATCGATGGTATTTACTACGTTATCGACCCAGGCTTTGCAAAGATAAATACTTTCAACCCTAGAATCGGTATGGAGCAGTTAGTCGTTTCACCGATTTCTCAAGCCCAGGCGAACCAAAGGAAGGGTAGAGCTGGTCGAACTGGACCAGGGAAATGTTATCGACTTTACACCGAGTCTGCTTTTTATAACGAAATGCTTCCTAATACTATTCCGGAAATTCAGCGACAGAATCTTGCGCATACGATTCTGATGCTGAAGGCGATGGGAATCAACGACTTGCTCAACTTTGAGTTTATGGATCCTCCACCTAAAAATTTGATGGTACGTGCTTTAGAAGAGCTTTTTAATCTGCAAGCACTTGATGACGACGGTAGCTTGACCGAATTAGGTGTGCGTATGTCTCAGTTCCCCATGGAACCTGAACTTTCGAGGGCGCTCCTGTCCTCCGTTAATAATAACTGTTCGGAAGACATAATCACTATCATATCAATGCTGTCGGTACAGAACGTTTTTTATCGACCAAAAGACAAGTACCAGGAAGCAGACAACAAGAAAGCGCGATTTCATCATCCTTTGGGCGACCACCTAACCCTTTTGAACGTCTACAATCGCTGGCAGCAGGCTAATTGCACAGAACAATTTTGTACAATAAATTACCTGCACTATCGGCATTTAAAGCGTGCCAGAGACGTAAGAAACCAGTTAGTCACCCTTTTCAGTCGATTTCGCCTACCAGTTGTGAATAGTCATGGAGACTCCGAAGCAATAAGACGTACGTTAGTCTCAGGGTTTTTCATGAACGCTGCTAAGAGGGATTCACAAGTCGGTTACAAAACGATATGTGGTGGCACAGCTGTAGGGATCCACCCTTCCAGCTCGCTGTTTGGTAAAGAATATCAGTATGTCATCTATCACAGTTTGGTTTTGACGAGTAGAGAGTATATGTCTCAGGTTACCGCGATAGACCCAGACTGGCTTGTGGAATACGCTCCACACTTCTACAAAGTCGCTGCTGAAGACAGTCAATCACGTAAAAAGGCAAAGATTGCGCCTTTGTATAATAAGTTCGCGAAGGACCAAAACTCATGGAAGTTAAGTTCCATAAGACAATCTCGCGAAAGAGCATTGGGTATAAGGAGATAAATTGATCAATATGTAAGCATTTTCCAGTATAGCATGAATTTCATTCACAAGGTATCCTCCCTAATGCAATCGTTTAGGTAAAAAGCTTAATTAAAACTACTCAAACGACTCGCGCAAAATGGGCATAGCATAAAGGAACCCAAGAGAGTCTGCTTTAGTCAAGTGCCAGGTTTTTCAGTGGCACTAGGACCGACCAGAATCAAGAGATGCTCAGCCCGTTACCGAAATTGCCTAGCAATGCTAAGATTGCTGTGGTAGGAACTGGTGTTTCGGGCCTAATGTTCAGTTACTTCCTAAGTAAGCTAAGGCCCGATGTCCATATCACCCTCATAGACTCTCAAAAAAGAACTGGTGGCTGGATCAAGTCGTGGAACACCAATGACTTAAATAATAAACCTGTCATGCTGGAACAAGGACCGCGCACACTGAGAGGTGTATCTGATGGAACAGTCTTGATTATTGATACACTGAGGGACCTTGATGAAGAATCATCTGTGCAATGCATCCGCAGTGATGCTGAGGCAAATAGAAAATTCCTGCTGGGCGTAGACGACAATTTGGTACAAGTTCCTAGCTCGATTGGAAGCGCTGTTAAATTTCTACTGAATCCACTTGGCAAAGGCTTGATCACAGGCATACTGGGAGAGCCATTCAGAAAACCGTCAGGTCAAACAGGTCAAGATGAAAGTGTCGGCTCATTCTTACGCCGGAGGTTCGGCAGTGATTATGTCGGCAAGAATATACTGAGTGCCATGTACCATGGTATATACGGAGATGACATCAACCAAATGAGTGCGAAACGAACCATGCATAAGCTGTGGCAACTGGAGCAGAAATACGGCTCTGTTTTGAGAGGTTTTTCTCAAGAGAAGCCTCTCCAAGATCAGAAATCGGTTCTTTCCCCATTGCTTACGAAATATCAGCAAGCCTTCGGTAAAAGTGAGGCCAGTTTGTTGGATTTGTCAAGTAAATTGCGTAATTACCCAATGCTTGGTTTAGAAGGTGGCCTGGAAACCTTTCCGAACGCGGTGAGAGGTAGTCTCACCAACTTGCCGAACGTTGATATTCTTTGCGGCAAAGAAGTCACAAATATCAAGCGCAATGACTCTCAAGATAATTTCTGTCTCCAGCTTTCAAACGGTGAAGCAATCGATGGTTTGCACCATGTCAGATTAACGCAAACTCCCGCCAAAATCTCCACTATGATTGGAACAGAAAATCCACAACTAGCTGAAATCCTTGCAAAGGCAAAGGCTAACAGTATTCTCTTAGTCAACTACTACCTGCCTGGAGACAACGTCATTGCCAAGAAGCACCGCGGGTTTGGGTACCTATGTCCACAGGCGAATCACAATCCACACAACCTCCTCGGCGTCATATTCGACTCTGTGATTGAAAAAAGTTTCGAATCTCTCTTTAAGGATGCTGCTCCTGTTGCAACCTCCAAAGCCAAACAGCCATATACCAAGCTAACTGCGATGTTGGGAGGCCATTATTTGAGTCGTGAGGGCGACAAGCATCTACCGTCCAAAGAATTGACCATCCGCTCCGTCAAGGACGCGCTGAACGCGCAGCTAGGGATATCACTGCAAGATCTAGATAGAGGTCTATGGGCTTTCACCGTAGCAGAGAATTGCTTGCCTCGATTCACCGTTGGTTACGACGACTGGCAGTTTACAGCCGAGCAAGAGATCATCAATTCTTACGCTGGTGGTCTCTCCATCGGTGGCATGGGATTCTCCAAGGGACCAGGAGTCCCAGATGTCATATCAGATGGGCTTGAAGACGCTATCAAGCTAGCTTAGCTCTTGATGTTAGTATATCCTAAGCGTACATAGTGATTTATACTAGCATAAACTTTTTAGCGCTGAAGTCTTTATCTACCAAATCAACACCACTTTACTACCTGCAAAGGAGCTATCTGAGGAGGCCTGGGCTAGTTCCATCGTCTCTATAGCTTCAAGAACTGCATTGATGACTGGACCTGTGAGAAAGAAGCGTAAATTGCCCTCGAAATCGAACGGTAGAAATGCCGCCGTACCTGCTAAGCAGACCTCGAATGAACCAAAACATACGCTCTATATCAACAATCTGGCTGACCATGTCGATATCCAGCGGTTAAGGAGCAATTTGTATTTTCTATTCTCGATTTACGGCGAGGTTATCAAGATTACTATCAACACTAAGAGGCAGCGGGGTCAGGCGTTCATTACAATGAAATCAGTGGACGAGGCTAACTTGGCAGTTATATCGCTGGATAATGAGCCCTTCTTTGGTAAGCCACTTCGAGTCAGCTTCAGCTGTAAAGAAACCATAAGTTTATAAGGCGCGTGCTTTCTCTGAGGGGCCGCTCGGTGAACAGAAACTAACTCCGGAGAGCTGATTCGGGGCGAAGTGAAACGGTGCTAAGGCATGACATCTCGATCAAACCGATCAGATCGATCGACCAAGTATATATACCTCAAGTTTTGCCTCAAGCATCTCCAGGTTACTGGGTTTGGCCTGTGGTCCACAGGATAAATTAAGCTGTTATGGAGACTACATGTTCTTTGACTGAGTTAGTGGAGAGCGATCCACGCTACAGAACACTGAAAGGATGGCTTAGTCGTTTCGAAAAGGGTTCTGACGAGTACTTGATGGCTTTGATGGACGAGCTTCCTCTCACGCAATATCCAAGCTATGGGAAATTCCTCAAGAAGCAGGCCGTCGCAGTTCCTGGCTCTTTGGAAGATGGGTATAGTGCGATCTACAGAAGCTCGCTCTCATCAGAAAAGTTGATATCTTGTTTCGACGAGAGACTCTCTACAATTTATGAGCACTTTTTGTTTTCCGTCAAGAGATGGCCCAAGAATGATTGCTTGGGATACAGACCGTTTGACCAGGAATCAGGCAAGTATCTGGAGTATTACCACTTTCTCTCGTTCGAGGAGGTCGAAAGGAAAAGTCGTCACATTGGCGGGGGCATAATGTCGCTGGTCAACGTCAAAAGGGGTAAGCCGCTAAACAGCAATGATTTCATGGTGGCAATTTTATCCCATAATCGATATGAGTGGATGCTGGTGGATCTGGGCTGTCAAGCGTATTCACTGGCAGACACTGCCCTGTATGAGACTTTGGGCCCGGACACATCGCACTACATCATGAAGTTGACTGAATCACCGGTTTTAATATTTGCAAAGGTTAATATGAGCAAGGTTATTGGATTACTACCACGGCTTGAGCATGTCAACACGTTAATATGTCTTGAAGATATTGACGACAGTGAGTTGCGTTTATTCAATGAATCTTTACTACCAGTCTCTACCAACTCTAAAGGGGAGACTATCTCTTTATTTTCGCTAAGACAAGTGGAAAGAATTGGCATGCTTAATGAACTTCCCACCATTCCACCAACGCCTCAATCACTTTACACTGTATCCTTCACATCCGGTACCACTGGATTACCCAAAGGTGTTGAAATGACCCATGAAAATGGTGCCTCCGGCGTAGCATTTACTTTTTCCTCATTGCAAATGCCGCCAGGTAAGGAGAAGAAGCAACTGCATAATATGTGTTTTCTACCACTAGCTCATATTTTTCAAAGAATGGTTGTATCATTTGGGCTGTCCATGGGTATTGGCTTAGGCTTTCTTCACTCCCCTGATCCAGCTGTGCTGGTTGAAGACTTGAAGATCTTGAAACCAGATATCGTTGGCCTGGTGCCGCGCGTTTTGACAAGGATGGAAGCTGGTATTAAGAATAGCCTCGAGCAGTCTTTTGCAAAAAAGCTCATTGCCACGAACATACTGAAAACGAAAAAGGCGACATTGGCCGCACATAATGGACCAGATAACTCATTGATGAATTCTTTGGTATTCCATGGAATCTTGATTGACAAGATCAGGGAATCGCTCGGTTTCAGTAACGGATCGTTCATTATAACGGGTTCTGCACCAATATCGCCCGCTACCTTGATCTTCCTGAGGACTGCATTAGACATTGGTGTGAGACAAGGTTATGGCTTGACTGAAACATTTGCTGGCATTTGCATAAGTGAGGCCTACGAAAAGGATCCTGGGTCGTGTGGTGCTATAGGTTGCAGTGTGGAGTGCAGGTTGAAATCCGTGCCTGAAATGGGTTACGATGCTACCGAGCTGAAAGGTGAGCTACAGCTGCGTGGTCCACAGGTGTTCAAAAGGTACTATTTGCGGCCAGACGAAACAGAGGCTGTATTCGATGAAAACATGTGGTTCTCGACAGGAGATATAGCTGCCATCGACAAGAAAGGTCGTTTGCGTGTCATCGACCGTGTTAAGAACTTCTTCAAACTGTCACAAGGTGAATACATTGCTCCAGAAAAGATCGAGAATACCTATCTATCTTCGTGTCCATTAATCTCACAAGCCTTTGTTTATGGAGACTCTTTCAAATCGTATCTTGTTGGGGTAGTTGGCGTTGACGTGGAAGCCACAAGAAAAGCTCTGGCCGGTAAATACCCAGCACTGAAGGATCTTCCAGCAAGTAAAGTTATTGAAGCTTTGAACATAAACAAAGCATTGAAAAAGTCCTTCTTACTGGTCATCAACAGGTACGCCAAGAATTTACAAGGTTTTGAAAAACTTCACAATGTCTACGTGGGTGTTGAACCACTCAAGCTTGAAGATGAGGTGATAACTCCAACATTGAAGATCAAACGTGCTAATGCTTCGAGACACTTCAAGTCTGTTCTCGACAGCTTGTACGATGAGGGCTCTCTGATCAAGGTTGAAAGTCTTTGATGGCGCCCGTATGTAACGTATACTTAGGTAGTCCTATTCAATCAAATCACAGGGATTGGTTGCTGGTAGCTGGATTCTCTTATTCTTCTGACGACTTACCATTTTCTAAAGAAGCTTGGCTGTCGCTTTAGACGCATTGTTTATTCGATGAATCAAGATTTGTGCTAGATGCCTAAGGCTGTCGCGTGAAACAATAGTTGTCGTGTGAACCTTCATCGTCTGTAGACTCTTCACAGGTCTTTCCCAGCGAATTCTGAAGTGGTGATGAGTGGTATTGGTGAGTCGCGTACAGAACTTTTGAATTGGCTGAATGATCTGCTACAACTGAACTACAAGAAGATCGAAGAATGTGGAACTGGGGCTGCTTACTGTCAAATAATGGACTCAATATATGGAGACCTGCCAATGCATAGGGTCAAGTTCAATGCCACCGCAGAATATGAGTTCCAAACAAATTATAAAGTTTTACAGAGTTGTTTCACTAAGCATCACATCGAGAAGACCGTATATGTGGAAAAACTGGTCAGATGTAGGTTCCAAGATAACTTGGAGTTCCTGCAATGGCTTAAAAAATACTGGATTCAAAATAAGGATGATAGTCCATACGAAGCCGAGTCGCGGAGGAAGAGTAGGGTGGTATCGACAGGCTCAGTTGCTGGTGGCTCGATAAATGTGGCGAAGAGGAGAACTAGTGGATATGGAAACTCTTTTGCCTCTGTTAGCAGCTCAAACTCTTCGGCACTCAACAGCAATGGCAACACCAGAACATCATACGGAGTAAATCGAAGAGTGTCGAATGAACAGGTGCTTGGACTGCAGGCGGAGTTAGCACAGGCACAGGGCAGAGTAGCATCATTGGATAAGGAGATTAGTACGTACAAGGATGCAATGAATATTATGGAGAGAGAGAGAGATTTTTATTTTGGCAAACTGAGAGACATTGAAATTCTGGTACAATCTACACAAGACCTTATCAGTGAGGGCGTTTACAACAATGGGAGTGACGATCTGGGTAAGATACTGAATAAAGTTCAACAGATTCTGTACGCTACTGAGGAAGGCTTCGAAGTCAATCGTGTTGGAACTGAAGCGGACATGGAAAACGGCCAACAGGTGGCAAACGAACCGACGTCTTTGAAACTTTTACAAGATGAAGCCCAACAAGATACACCTGCTCATAATTTGATTATTGATGAAGAAACGTTTTGAAAGATATGTCAAAGAAGACATTTGTATGATGTGCTGCACTTGATTATTCGTAATTTCATTGCGTTATGTCATATATTTTATCTACATGGATGATCTTTTGATATTGTCTGTTATTAGAATACTAATTCATTAGTTAATTGGACTCGCTTGCATTACTGTCCATTCTCTTGTCATTCTTGGGATCTAGATACTTTTCAAAGGCTTCATTCCTCTCTGGGAATGGCCTTGGTCCGAGTAGTCTAATCATATCTTCTCTGGTTATTGCCTCTTTAGCCAGTAACTCCTTAGCCACTTTATCCACTTTCTCCAAGTTATCTGTCAGGAGTTTCTTACATCTTGTGTGTGCTTCAGTGACAATCTTCTTTACTTCCAAATCAATGGTTCTAGCGGTCTTATCACTGAACGGTTTGTTGACCTGGAACCCACCATCATTCTCATCATACGAAACGTAACCAACCTTGCGGGACATCCCCAGAGACGTCACCATGGAGTTAGCCATTTGAGTGACCTTCTTGAAGTCATCATGCGCCCCACTTGTCACAGATGGGAAATGTAATTCTTCAGAGACACGCCCACCTAAAGCCATTATCATTCTATGTTGAAATTGCTCCTCGTTAATTAGATATTGATCCGGTGGCAAGTATTGAGCATATCCAAGAGCTCCTTGGCCACGAGGAATGATACTAACCTTTAACAATGGATCAGCATATTGTAAGAACCAACCACAAACTGCATGACCAGCTTCATGGTAAGCAACAGTCTTCTTTTCCTGTGGCGATAAGACTCTAGATTTTTTCTCCAAACCAGCAATGACTCTCTCTATGGCTTGCTCAAAATGATGTAGCTTGATACAAGGGTCATCATGTCTGGCGGCTATGAGAGCAGCTTCATTACAAGCATTTGCAATGTCGGCACCAGTGAAACCTGGAGTCAATGCAGCTAATTTTCCAGCCAATTCTTCAGAATCAGATTTGGTAGCGGTAAATTCTTTATCCAGGTTCAATTTTTTCAAGTGAACCATATAAATGGCCTTCCTACCTTCCACATCAGGTGGGTCGATTTGAATATGTCTGTCAAATCTACCGGGTCTCATTAAAGCGGGATCCAAGACGTCTGGTCTATTAGTACCAGCGAGAACGACCACTTGATCAGTGGTACTAAACCCATCCATTTCAACCAGCAATTGATTTAAAGTAGCTTCTCTTTCATCATTTGAACCCCCCATGGCACCACCTTTACCTCTCTCTTTACCAATAGCATCAATTTCATCAACAAAGATAATAGATGGTGCCATCTTCCTGCCTTGCTCGAACAAATCACGAACTCTAGAAGCACCAACACCAACAAACATCTCAACGAATTCTGAACCAGACACTGATAAGAAAGGCACACCTGCTTCACCTGCAGTTGCCTTAGCTAAAAGAGTCTTACCGGTACCTGGTGGGCCAGAGAGAATAGCGCCGCGAGGAATCTTGGCACCAAGTGCCTTATACTTATCAGGGTTTTTCAAAAAATGTACAAATTCCATTATTTCTTGCTTTGCCTCATTGCATCCTGCCACATCCTTGAATTGCACTTTTATATCGGTCTCCTTATTGAACAACTTAGCTCTTGATTTACCTACACCAAACATTCCACCAAATGGACCACCACCGGCACCACCTCCACCTGAACCGCCTCCCACTTTCCTAGTGATGAAATAGAGACCACCTAGTAGGATAACTGTTGGAAAAAACGGTAACAAATACTGAAAGATAGAAGCACGATCCACGTAAGTTATTGGGATTCTATCATCCTGAGAGATCTTAAGCTCATCCTGTAGAGATTCTATTTGCTCTTCAAAAGTATCCACAGAACCTATTGTAAATGCGACCATTGTGGGTCCCGAAAGAGATCCGAAAAGACCAGAGTTTCTACCGCCATTTTCAGCGATCGCTTGAGGTAGTAATTCTGCTTCCACCATAAACTTGTTAACCACATAGAGTCTTTTCACCAGTCCTTTTTCCAAATATTTTGTCTTGAACTCTTGGAACGTTAAAGGCTGTTGATCTGGATTCTCAGAGTTACCTGAACTACTGATCAAATTTAGTAACGCGATTGACCCTACCGTTAAATAGATCGTCTTTGCAAATTCCTTTGATTTGAAATACTCACCCAAATTTTTGTACTCCGGTGGATCCTGGCCCCTCTTATCTTTCTCTTTCTCTTTCTCCTCTTCATCCTTCTTCTGTTTGTTGAATCTGTTTGATGTATAATGGAAAGAACGAGTCAACAACAACTTCCCAACACTACCAGTACCCCTCGGCCATCCTTGCAACAATCTCTGAGACGGGCCTGACCACACAGCCGTCATCAAACGACTCATAGTGCTTATCAACTTTTATCTTTACCTGTCCTTTGTGCTATATCAATTACCTTTACTTGGTCACTGTCCTTTCCAAGTATCAAAATTTCGCCACCTCCAGCTCACGTGATACCCGCACGCTACGCGAACGTCCTTGTGCGCCTAGTCCAAACGTTTTAGCCGCGGGTGGAGTGAAACTCTTCAAATAAACAGGAATCACTTCATCGTCCTCAAACAGTTTCAGAGACGGTGGTCTCTTGACTGGAATGCAGCTGTTCCTCCTAAATGGCTCCACATCGTATTCCAACTGTAATTGAATCTGTGAATCTGTCGACAATGCAAACGCACGCGGAACCTCATCACTCCTACTACCTCTCCTACCAGTTTTCCACTTGTCTTTAACCTTGTCCACGTACCTTCTAAACCTTGTAGACACCCGCTGTCCCCGATATCCCGAACGCCTCATCGTCGCCAGTATCGTTTCTCAAAGTAGTGGTAGCTGGTTAAAAAATGTATACCACTCTTATAGATTCGACGATAACTGACACAAAAACGATGCTCCCCTATTATTCTCGGCGGCTAAAAAACCAAACGACACACGTGTTCCTCGGGTCTTAGCCGCCGAGACGGCCGTAGCCGTCCCGCCCGGCCCTGAACAAAATATTCGGAGCAGCGCTCCAAGAGCCGCGTCGGCTTTAAGATCCGCGGGCCGAACGCGCTGTTCCGCGCTTTCGGGGATAACTGGCGATCGCCGAAAGCATAGAACGCTGATAGTCTTAGCCATTCCGCAGTTCTTATTGATTTAAACCGCCAGCTAACCAGAAGGGACAATGCCGTGGGTTTCCACAATGCGCGCAACGAACGTTACTTTAAATCCATTACCAAGCATCAGTCAGCACCATGCGAATTTTTGATTCCCTGCGCCAGTTCTTTAGGTTGCAACTAAACGCGTCCGTTTTCTATATTCATATATATACAAAGTGGGATTCTTGACATCATTATGATCGGGGGGTCCCTGGTAGTGACTGGAAATGGGGGATAGTTTTCCTCTGACACCACAACGGTTGTGCAACATTAGATTACCCTCGATCAAGTATCTACTGTGGGCCGTCGACGACGGCCTGGCGGTGCGCCTGACACCTGCTCCGGAGCAGGTGTCACCTACGACAGTTGTTCAGGCTATGGGCACCCCGGTAGCACGGTGCCGCTCTAAGAAGTGTGAGTGTAATTGCAAGAAGCATGCGCAGTACATTCCGCGTCCCAAAAATGCTTTTATATTGTTCAGGCAACACATGCATCAGCTCTTATTTCCTAGGGACAAAGCGGTGCTGGACTCGCTGGGTTCTTTCAAGACTAACAGCCAGGTGTCACGTGAGATCGGCAAACGCTGGAGAGAGCTGTCTGCTGAGGATAAAAAGTATTGGCAGGACCTGGCTAGCTGCGAAAAGGAGCGGCATCGACAAAAATACCCGGACTACAAGTACGTCCCGCGGAAAGTGAAGGGATCGAAGGTCGCAGTGGCACGTTCGACCGCTAAGGGCTGTATGGGCGTTTGTCAATTCTGCACTAACCAAGAACCGCTCTCGTCACCGAAGCAAGATACATATCTGAACCATTCATAGTTGATAGCATAGTCATATACTGGGAAATCCGTGTCACGTGACACATGTATTCTATAGGTTGAAATTTCCAGATTTTTCACTCTTTATAGGAAGCTTAGATGACTGGAAGTGGGTCATATAGAGATAATTGAGCCAGCTGAGATGTTCAAGAGACAGTTCTCTACTGGACTACGGGTTTTTCAACACTACGATGAGTCGCTACTGTCAAAATACTACCCCAAAGAGCTTCTAAAATCGATTAAGTTGGCACAAGATGTGATCCCACCGACGACAAACTTCAAAGTCTCACATAATGTTGAGTTTGCTCCTTCATACTTGGACGATTTCAGCAAAGTGGACTCGTATTGGGATTATAAACCTGGAATGCCTAATGTTCACGCTCAGGCGGAAGATTTGATCCATAACGCGATCTACGATTGGAGCTCACCACAGCAGCCTTTGCCCGGCTCCGGGCGTGTAATGCCTCCAGGAGTATCGCTACCAAACGCTGGAGGTCGTTCATCCAAGACGCTGGATGTGGCTCGTGGGCTGCAGCGTCAAACCGGTGTCGATATCGACTATGTGTCCCGTAAGCTGATAATGAAGCCATTGGTCATGAAGCGAGTTTCGAATCAGACTGGGAAGGGTAAGATTCCATCGTTTTATGCCTTGGTGGTCGTTGGAGATCGCAACGGTATGGTCGGACTGGGCGAAGGTAAATCACGAGACGAAATGTCCAAAGCTATATCCAAAGCTCATTGGGATGCTATTCGTAATTTGAAAGAGATTCGTCGTTACGAGAACAGAACCATCTTTGCAGATATAGACTACAGGTACCATGGTGTCAAACTGCATCTGAGGAGCGCCAAACCTGGTTTTGGGCTGCGGGTCAATCACGTTATTTTCGAGATTTGTGAGTGTGCAGGGATCAAGGATCTCAGTGGGAAAGTGTACAAGTCTCGTAACGAGATGAACATTGCCAAAGGTATGCTAGAGGCGCTTGTTGGAGCTCAAAAGACTTTGGACGAAATTGCTCTAGGGAGAGGTAAAAAGATCGCCGACGTGAGGAAGGTCTACTACTCGGCTTGATGTCGCGAATGTGTGTTTTTTGTAAATAGATCATCGTTAATATTGTCATCACATCTCAACTGTCGCGTTTAAAGACCAGTCGCGTGAAAAAACCTGCAGTTCCATCGACTTAGAACCATATAAGACACTATACAGTAAGCCTGATATCTATCCTATTGCCATGACTGAGCAACAATTGAAACAGCAGAAATTGGGACAATCTTTGAAAGTTCAATTGAGGTCTCCAGATGCCAAAGCTCCAACAAAAGGTTCCAGCACTGCTGCCGGTTACGACATTTACGCTTCTCAACATACTGTGATTCCCGCACAGGGCCAAGGTTTAGCTTCAACCGATATCTCGTTCACGGTCCCAGTCGGTACGTATGGTAGAATCGCTCCAAGATCTGGACTTGCGGTCAAGCACGGTATTCAGACTGGTGCTGGTGTGGTAGACAGAGATTACACTGGAGAAGTGAAAGTAGTGCTTTTTAACCACTCTAACAAGGACTTCGAGATTAACAAGGGTGATCGTATCGCGCAATTGATCCTAGAGAAGATCGTCGATGACGCAGAAGTAGTGGTAGTGGAAAGTCTCGAAGAGACGGGAAGAGGCGTCGGTGGATTTGGTAGTACAGGTAAGTAGACACCCGTAAGTAGTCTTGAATGCACAGTTTTAATGGATTCGGTGAATACCTCGTTGGTCCACGTGATGTCAGAATCCTGGCCTGAACCTTTTCAAGTGCGGATGGATTCTCTCGAACCAGAGAGGACACTAAAGAAAGGCTGGTAACGGGTTGAGATGAGCAATCAAGCATTGTACGAGAAATTGGATCAGACTTGTGAAGTACTTTCGACTAAATTGATAGAGTTGGTCAAACTGTCGTCGATTGACGGGCCCGATGGCGAGGGTTCCGAAGCCGGTCTTTCCGAGACATCTGTAGCCACGACCGGTGTGATGGTTATCAATAGCCAGACTATGCAGTTGATAAAGAGAGTCCAGGACCTGTTGGTACTCACGCGGAGCATCCGAGAGAAATGGCTGTTGAACCAAATTCCTGAACACGTTGATCGCGACGCTGGAAGCACAGAGCCGGCAGAGTTGGCAGATTTGCTGGATAGATGTATGCAAGAGATTACAGGTGACGCTGACGTAGAACTGAGGTGATGGAGAGGGCTTGCAGGCTTTTAAACTGATCTTCAAACAGTTTCTATGGTGTCGTACGTTGTGATTCATGCTTTTCGAGATGCGATTACAAGTAAACAACAAAGATGAGTACTGATCATTGACACCACTGAAATAAGCAGCGTTGTCAAATCCCTGTAGATGAATTTGGAGAGTTCCAGATCGCTGTCAAGGACACCGCCGCCGCGGAAAAGGTCTTATCCGTTGAAGATGGAGACCATCCCAATGTCGTCTTCGTACGAGGAAGTCAAGGGTACGCATGTTCGTGATGCGAATGAAGCGATGAGGAGTCGAGAGGAGGCTGAATACGGTGACATGAACCCAAGAACTTCCAGTTTTGAAGCGGATGATGATTTCAAGTTCAAAAGACACAAGAACAAGCAGAGGAATGGCGTGCCATCTCTAGGCGAGAGACTCGACAATTTACAGGATATAAAGAAAGCCAGATGGGTTGACAATTTCAATTCTTCCATGCCTAACGGTCGAGAGGCAATTCCCAATGGTGATTCTTCTCCGAGAATACGCACGCAGGAGCAGTCTCAGCCGTATTCCCAGGGAGCACAGGTTTCTGGCGGCCTAGCAGGCGCTCCATACATGCCATACATGTATTATTACCCAATGCCTACCCAAGGTCCACCCATGGTACCGTATGTTGGGTCGCCTGTGCATACAGTGCAAATGGAGAGTGGTCAATATATGAACTCTTCTATGGTGCCGAATACGTCTCTACAACCTTTCTTTCCACCACCACCTCCACAGCCTAGATACGAAAATGGAGTATCTCAGCTCTTACCACCAGCAAATTTTTATCCTTACGGAATGGTTCAGTCTCAGCAGCAGTATGCTCAAAAATCGAGAGAGAGGCGGAAATCGATCGCACTCAATAGAGGTCGACGTCTCTCTTTACTGGCATCACAGAATGATCAACATGGCATTATCTCACCGCACAAAGACGTTCCAGAACGGGATTTCCATAGGCATATCGGGGATACGTCCTTTGGGAAAGGACTGCAAATGAGACAGTTGTTCAATTGGTGCATAATACGAGCATTAAGAAACCTGGAGAAGAAAGAAGCGCATGGACAACAGGCATCAGGAAACTCCGAAGATAAATATATCAATCCAAATAAGATGGCCCTTAGCATATTGAAAGAATTCGTCAATGATCTGCGAAAGGGGACAATTGACATCGATTGGGAAGCCGAGGAGTGTGTCAGTGGTGACGACGAGGCTGACGGGACGGGTGAAGACACAGAGCTGCGAGAACTATTTGAGGAAGACAATGAAACCGATAAAATACACACGGAAGGTGAGAAAAGCAGTGTGCGACGAACAAGATCTACAGGCGCTCGTAAGGAACATCCAAAGATTCCCAACAGTAAGAACGCGCAAAACGAGAAAAACTTGGAAGCATTGACACTTCGAATCAAGAACATTAAACAGGAGATCGAGTCGTGGGCACAAGTCTTGACCGCTCAACGCCCAGAAGCAGAGTGGCAAGCGCTGCAATACGAAACTCGAACACCTGATGAATCTTTGAAAACGGAAGCCTTGAAATTTTCTGTTGACGATCCTCACGATGAATTGAGCCAACGTCTCGATAGGCTACAAATTCACTCGCACTTGCTCGGCTCTAGCTCCCAGGCATTGTCCCTCCTTGTCGAAGATAGAAACGACAAACTTTCTCAAGATTTCGTATCGTTGGTCAGACACAACAAACAGGATTTAGACTCTAAAGCGTTGTTGAAGGGCCTGAGTAAATCACTAGCTCTTTAATGGCTCATGTATTAGTACAACATATATCAATAATTACCCCTGCATCATTTACTCAAGTATTTTCTTGCCAAAGCTCGAACTCTTGAATCGAAAGCTGGGCTTGTAATAGGTTCGCCTATCTGGTAAAATGGGTTCATCAGAGTCTTGATATACAACTCATGCACTTCTTGATAAAACGCCTTAACAGCATTGTCATCTATCTGAACCTCTCCAGTACTGAAGTTCCCATGCACCATCACGAGCTTCATCCCGCTGTAGGTCAGATATGCAGTAATCACAAGTCCGTAGAAGTGATCCACTTTACCCAGGTAGCAATTATCTGTGTTCACAACGTTTCTCGATCTAAGGAACCCACCAGATGACCCCTGGTTACCGGTGGACTGACTGTTAGGATTCGTCTTCCATTGTAAGTCCTCTACAATATCTAATGAGGCATGTAGGATGAATGGATTCAGTTCTTTCAAATTTTGTGGGAAGCCTTGCTGTAATGGTCCCTGCTGACCTTGCTGTGTAGTGAATTCTGCTTCATAGACGGGATTGTCCTTGCTCCCAATGATCGCGAAATACTGAGGCATTGAACCATCAAAGTTTAGATCAAGTCCCGATTTCACTGTACTTTACACGGTTTCTATACTCGGTATCGATCTAATGATGATCTTTGTTGGCGAGACCGACCTTTAAAACTAAGTCAACTTAACAACAGTCAAGCACCCATCACTAAAAGCTCAAAGTCTTGCTGATCTTCTGTGTACTCCATGGGATACAAGTCAAATGAGCTCACATGAGAAGACGCTGGAGACTGAGCAAGAACAGGAGGTGTTGGCTAAACTCCACATCAAGCCAGATAGAATCAAAGTCGTCACGAAAATGTTGATGGACCACAAGTACGGTTTGATGGATGATTTGAATTACATTAGAAGGGTTCCTGAATATAGCGATTATGCAGGGAACTTGGAAGCCAGGGAGGATGGTCATGATGGACAGCGTTCGATAAAGTCTGAAGATGAAATAAAACTTCCAATGATTCCCATTCCTCGTTCGACTAGAGTGGAAGCAGAGCGTGTTAGAATCTATATCGAGTACTATTACAACTATATGGAGAGATGTTTTGGTCTTGATAACTCAAGTCATCATCATGAAGGAGTTGAGGGCGTCTACAACCCTTTGCAAGTTATCAGGAACAGGAAACTCAGAAAGAAGTATCATGAAATGCCTGCCCGACGGTTGTTTCTGCAGAAAGCTCCAGTGATTGCCGTAAGACAATTTTCAAAGAAGCCTAACAAGAAAATGCCCTGGTTTGTGGAGCTTGGGGAGCGAGCCAGTGATCTGACGTGGAGAACTTCCCATTGGGATGAGCTACTAGACCCGAACGGCAAACCATGGTTTGATGGAAATCGTACTGCCTTTGCTAGCCCAAAAAAGGACCCACATCGTCATCACCGGACCCGCATCAGACGCCGGACCTCTTCTCATTTAGAGCTACCTCTTAGCTCGCCCTATTCAGTGAGTAGCGAAAATCCCAGCTCACCAGAGCTTCGAAGACAACAGAGAGGTAGTGTCTCTGATTTTAGCGCCTATAGCCACCCAGATCCACCGGTATCTCACCTGGCCACGCCGGATGAAGAATCCTCGCTAGACGATGGTGAAAGGTCGAGAATGAACAGGTTCGAGATGATGATAAACAAAAAATCGAAGCGATGGTCGAAGTCTCCACAGTTACGTCGCAAAAGCCAAGGGTCGGTCGAGAAGCTCTCGATGCCAAGCAGTCGGGGAGAAAATTACATTGGTAGGACTCCCGCTCACAGCAGAGCGAGCAGTAGCAGTATTTTGGCGGTTGGTAGTACTCCTTACATGACATCAGTGGATAATAATCCTCGAACCACACTTCTTAGTGCATTGCCAGTTCTGCATGCCCGAAGATCTTCGCAGGACAAGGAGGCGGTGCAAGTTGAACATGTTGAAGGTTGTACGACGGATTCAACTACTGATGATCGGAATCTGGATTCGTTGGATCCGCTGGAGACCGTACAGAAGAGACCGCAAACTGACGAACAGCTAGAGAAATTTTGGGCTGATACAAAATACATATCGGCAACTCTTGGTATGTTGCAACATCGCCGCATTACCCATTCCATCGTTAAAGCTAGAGGCCTACGAAGGCGGAACCAAATTCAATGTGACGACGGTATGATATCTATTGGGGGGGATGCTGCATCAGTTTTGGAGACATATGACAAAGAGTTAGATAGAGCTCTCAAAAGAGGTAACAACCTGGCCTCGAACATCCTTAATGATTACTCCATGAGAGTTGAGACGTTGATTTCGACATCGGATAGAATATTGAGTGACATCAACACCTCGCTCACACTAAAGTTGAAACTTTTCCAAGAGAATGCCGACAGATTTGGTAGTCTCAAGATGATGAGGACGCAAAGGCTGACCAGACTTTTCTACAGAATACTTGAACTCGCGATCGTGCTATTTCTGTGGAGTGTTTGGTTCATCGTAAGCGTGCTAAAATGGATTAAAATTTTAACGACAGCATCTTTCAGAGCTGTACTGTGGCTACTGTGGTAATAATGACCCGTGCTGTGGTAGTTCAAGATTCGCAATCTTTGCAATGTATTTCAAAAGTATTAAACATAGACTTACCTTCAATTAGGTGGGTGAAGGACCGTACTTGAAGCAGCAGCTTCTTCCTCTAAAAAGATACCTCTCTCTGCGGCCTCGTCCAGAATTCTGTTCCTTCTTTTCAGTTCAGTTTCATAGTATTTAGCTTGGAACTTCAGTAGTTGCTTATCGGCCTGGAAAACGGCCCCCATCGATATCCAACTACAGTGGTAAAAGACTCGCACTTGAGTCCTAACGTTTCGATAGATCGTAGAGAATCTGCGCAGTAGAAGACCACTAACAATACTTATCACTGCACCTTGCGCTGCACCGGTCGCTGAAGCGATAGCGATCTAGTTGCTGTCGTTAGTGTCCACAACCTTTAAAAATATCATATCTGATTTGTCACATACCTCCTTGGTCAATTGCTGAACCGTAGCAGGATCATAATGGATAGGTTGAACTTGACTTCCCATTACGCGATATATCCTTTAAACGTGGAGACGTAAGCTCTCTATAAGACAGAGTCGTTGTATTAAACACCCTACTTGAAGTACCAAGAACCCAAACTAGACGTGCCTAGTGATGAATCCCACCATTAAAACAGTATGAAATGCTCTATTTAAGGTTTATAAGCTACTGTAGCATCGTTTGATAGCGCTTCCGAGCTTGTCGCTGTGTTCCCAATACCGTCTTCTACGCTCCTTAACGATTTGAAAAGTTGCAAAGGACGGCTTAACATTCCGTTGGCTAATTCGTTGTAAACTTCTAGTTTGTGCACCCAATTGCACAGTAAAGCTTCGTCATTAAACGCTATTATCATATTCCTTGCGATGTGTTCGATCACTGAACACCATACATACGAAAGTTGTTCCAAGCACTTGTCGTAGTAGTAATTGTTGCTAGCCAGTTGGAACCGCGGTAAATGTGTCACTATATCGGTACATTCTCCGAGAAATTTCAGCGAATTGTGTAAATTCTCCACTCTAGGAGGTATTTGATCCAGAACGCAATCGATCAAACAGTCCAAAAACTCCAAGATATACGGCTTCATCCTGACAAAGGCGTAATCGTTAAGTCGATCTGTCTCATACGACCTGCTATAAGGTATGCTTCCATAAAGTGCATCCAGTTTGCTTTTGAGCAACTCCGAACACTTCTCTATGCTGAAATTGTAGCTCATAATCTTACCGCTAACCGTTTGCTGCACCTGTGGATGTATTTTCATTGCTTCCAGCAGCACGTTTTGCAATTGCTCCTTATTCAACAACTCCAAACCCCGATGTATGGGCAACGGTTGTCCCTGGATCGATGACGCTAACTGTGATTTTCTCTTCAGCACCGAATATTTCCTGCTCGAGCCCTGATTAGAGCCCAAATCCATGTCCTCTTCTTCCTCGGCTATGAGTCTTCTCTTTGGCCTCTCTCTGGTACACGAATTCCCTTGCACAATATCTAGTACAGGCTCTGATCTCTTAACAGGTACTTCGGACTTAAAACCCCACGAAAACCCGGCACAGTTAGCTCCCATATTATTAATCCCTGTCATCATACTCTCTCCAAACCCTAGAACACTATTTGAAGGATCTCTTACGGTGTTTTACTGCTGATCCTTTGCTGAAGTTGCTTCAAGTTTTCAAACTTTTCGCCTTTAATTGAACAAGGAACGATATTTACGATCACGTGAAAGAGTAAAGCCCATCAATTACTGACAAAGGTCAATCCAATGCTGCCAGATCAATTCCTGGTGGTGCATTCGTCTCGAAAACTACGCTAGAGGTGGCTCTTTGGGTGTGTTTGTGAGTAGCTTTGTAAGCAAGGCAAGATCGGCTGGAAAATTTTCAAGATGAGCTACGAAAATGTCATATAAAATAAGCTGGATTGGCCGAAAGAGGCACAATTTGGCTCTTTGCGAGGTGGTTTAGCGGTGCTGAAGGTTATCAAGGATGTCAGAAAGTGTAGATGGCGACCAATTGGGCTTTGTTGGGTCTCCGGACGATGAATTCATCGATAATAATGAGGTTGAACAAGAACTAGTGGCCGATGATGATGGCGATGCACCCATGGATGAAGATGACGACGTGGAGGATGTTGCTGGTGGTGAAATGGCGGAGGGTGAGAGTATTGAAATTGATATGAGCAATAACTCCGTTACATATTTCGATAAACATACCGATTCGGTTTTCACGGTTTTCCACCATCCTACATTACCATTGGTTTGTTCAGGTGGTGGTGATGACTTGGCACACCTGTGGACTTCGCATTCTCAGCCACCGAAGTTCGCGGGGACCCTGAAGGGACACACGGAATCTGTCATCTCTGGTTCCTTCACTAGCGATGGAAAGTACTTAGTGACTGCCGATATGAGCGGTAAAGTATTGGTACATGCCTCCCGTAGGGGTGGTTCGCAGTGGGAAAAGGTTTCTGAGCTTCAGGAAGTGGATGAGATTGTTTGGCTGAAGTGTCATCCAACAATTGCCGGGGTATTCGCGTTTGGCGCTATCGATGGATCCGTGTGGTGCTATCAGATCAGTGGGTCGGATGGGTCTTTGGAGCAATTGATGTCTGGTTTCGCGCATCAGCAGGATTGTTCTGCGGGAGAATTCATCAATGTGGACCAGGGTGAGGATGTGTTGCAGTTGGTCACCTGCTCACTCGACTCTACAATCGTTGCCTGGAACTGTTATACAGGTCAGCCTTTGTTTAAGATAACTCAGGATGACATTCGTGGCTTCGAAGCTCCGTGGGTTTCTCTGTCAGTGGCGCCTGCTAGTTTGACGAACGGTAACGCTGCAGTTGTTGCATGTGGCTCTAACAACGGTATCTTGGCCATTATTAATTGTAATAGTGAAGGTTCTGTTCTGCATTTATCTCAGGTCATTGAATTGAAACCTGAGCAAGATGAATTGGACGCATCTATTGAATCGATAGCATGGTCCAAGGAGTTCCCAATGATGGCTCTGGGATTGGTTTCCGGTGACGTTCTGCTATATGAGACAAAGACTTGGAAAGTCAGACGTAAGTTCTTGCTTCCGGATTCTGTCACCAAGCTCCTGTTTGACAAGGATGATCTATTCATTTCATGTATCGATGGTAAGGTTTACCAGTTTGATTCGAGGTTGGGGAAGGAGAAATATGTTTGCACTGGTCATAACATGGGAGTTCTTGACATTGTGCTAACAAGGAAAGACGAATCATCACCCAGAAGAATCATTACCGCTGGTGACGAGGGTGTTTCTCTAATCTTTGAAGTGCCAAACTAATCGGGGTCTTGGATATAAATTGTACACTATATAATCTTATTTACTGCCTTTCAAAACCTTTTCAACTTTATCCTCGATGATTTTAGTGATCATTCGGTTTAAGGGACTTTTTTCGTTCTTGAATTGGGTGTCTAGCGCCAGAAGGACTTGCTTCTCGATGACTTTACCCGTCAGATCCACTTCAATGTTAACCTCGGCCCCTGTATCCTTCAATGGCATTACAACATTTTCTTGGGTATGTTTGATCATACTGATATAAAATGTTTCGTCCGGATCGAGGTTAGTAACAGTCAAGGACGTTCCATCGATACAAATGAAGCCTTTCTCGACAATGTACTTGTTGAATTGAGGATCTCTTAACTTGAAGCCAAAAACTATCGAGTTACCTTCAGGTTTCTTCGAAACAATCGTAGCCACAGTGTCAACGTGGCCCTGTACGTAATGGCCACCGAATCTGACATCTTGACGAACTGCCCTTTCAAGGTTTACTTTCGATCCTGGTGTCCAGGAAGCGACGTTGGTCCTTTCGATAGTCTCAGGAGAGATTCCGATTTTGAAGGTTTTCTGGTCGAATTCTGTCACAGTGAGGCAGATACCATTAACAGCTATCGAGTCACCCAAATGGCAATCAGCCAAAATTGGTTCCGCATCCGTTATCGTCACAGAGACACCTTTACCGCCACTCTCACTCTGGTCATAGCTATTATACTCTAGGACTGTTCCAATGTGTTCCACAATACCAGTGAACATGTTTATGTAGTTTGTGGGATAAATATTGTTGTAGTTTCGAAGGTGCACTTTCAAGTACTAAATCATAAATACCATACCTACACACCTAAAGCGCAAAAATTATCCAAAAGTCGAACACTAGATAGCCTGTTCAACAGGTCTTTGGTGGCATATTTAAATGGATGATGCAGAGGAATACGTGGCTTACCAGGGTACTCTTTTCCGCTACATCGCAGTAGCTGAGGGTGTGGACACGGTGTTAATGAAGGAGACTAATGCAAGTATTGAAAGTTACAACCCCACAGAAATAAAATCTGGACTCATAGAAGAGGATGAGAGTTGCAGGTTTCTGTTTGAGGTTTTCCCAACATGTACAAAGTGCTGAGATTGATTGGCGTATAGTACGCTAACGGTATTGCCTAGCTTTCCGTTTACCTGGTGAATTGACGTTGTGACAGTTACATACCGTGGTGTGCGGTCCAAAGAGGTCTTTGTGGGAAGCTTTAGCTGCCACGCCGTCACTTGTTAGATCCGGATCGTACGATGACTTAGATGTTGCATCAGCTTGCAAAGTGGGGGTCAAAGTTCCTAAAGTTGTTCGCGATCCAGTAGATTGCATTTCATTCGAATACTCTGAATAGCCCTGAGATGTCTTTGGTATGCTGGTGGTCAACTTTGGCTCCGAAATGGACGTTGTCTGACTATTAGAGCCATTACATGAGCTCAAATTTTCATGAAAAATGTCATGGTCGACTGTAATCGGTTCGTCTGTTTCCCAGGCGACTGCACTCGCCCTCGTGGCGCCAGGTATACTACCATCTTTGCGTATCTTCGTAAGTTTACTGCCTGATGAATCGCCATCGTGCTTTGCCTGCGCCAACGAGATCTGATAGTTATCCAAGTCGTAAACCACGTAGGCTGATGAGAGAAAAGCGCTACCAAGTGTCATGGAGTATGGTGCAGGCAGAACTCCGAATCCACAATATCCATTAGAAGGTGGAAGCAAAACCAAGTTACTCAGCGGGACAGTGATCTTGACGTCGCCAAAATCAAACACAAATTCAGTATCATCATCTTCTGACGGACACGAGAAAACATAGATGCCTTCCTGCTCGCTAAAAGTGGCTCCGACAAATGAGGCCATTTCATCGGCTATTTCAGGCGGTGCACTCATCAACGTAGTGCCAGAGTCAAGTAGCACAGGAAGTTTTGTTGTTGAAAAGGTCTTACTTTTACAATTCCTATCGCTCTTGGCGCCGATGCCTTGCAATGTCACCGCCAAGGTGGCTGGTTTGTCGACGACACCAGGATATTCATTGACCATGGGGAAAGTGTACAGAGAGCCTGCATATTTATTCGAATCGACTGCGCCAAATAAAATGGAACCCGATTCGCCGTCTCTCTCATTAAGGTAGAGCGAGTACGCAACAACATCGATAACACCCTCCTTTTGAAGCACCTGAGGAAAGTTCGGGTAGAACTCGCCTGGGGCGTTGTCGTATCCTTGAACAGACTCTCGTCTAGCGAAACCAATGCCCAAGACACCTCCAACTGGCGCTGTAGCATAATTGGCAATGCCGAATTGCAGATCCGAGATATCGATCCCGCTAATTGACATCTTTTCCCGAGCCCAATATCCGTCTGCCAGAGATCCGTCACTGTAATTGATGAAGAAGCGACCGATATCCAACTTGCTCAGAGAAGACGACTTATCGTAATCAAACGTTCCAGAAACTGTACAGTCAACTGAAGGTTCTACTGGTTGGCCGTCGTAAGTCTGATTCGAGTATGAGCTGTTGCCGTCACTATTCAGGCAAAATGGATTGCAGGAGCTCGCAACCCACAGATCCGCAGATCCTGTGTCCAGTACCACCGGAACCTCCTGACTAGGTGTCCCGATCTTCAGTATAGCCGAATAATAAACATCAGATTGGTGCAAAAGCTCAATCTCTTCGAATGAACGCTTGCTCAGGCCTTTTCCCCATATGCTATTACTTCTGCGGATGGGAACATGGAACGAACCCAACTCTGGAGTTGGGGTAGACTGCACTAAGCAGACAAGAGTAAAGGATACTAGTACAACACAATTCAGCTTCGAAAAGCTCATTTGATCAAACGATTTCAGATTACTCTTCGCAAGGTTAAAATGACAGCAAACATGGCACAGACGTCATTGATCTTTATATACCAGGAATCCACATTCCCACTACTCAATGCTTAAAACGGTCAACGTTTCAGCTCTTTTGAGCTTCCCGTCTGAGTAGGCCCTTCTCATCCATTCTTCATCTATAATTCATTATACAGTCTTAAAGCGGAAAATCGCCTGTAAGGACACCTAAAACAAAGACGCTCTATTCAATGGACATTACCTGAAGCATGCTAAATAACATTACTTACTGCTAACTAAGCCAACTTGTCCAACGATTTCAAGTGCGATTGAATATCCTTGATGACCATTTTACGTTGTTCTTTCAAGGACGCCTTTTTTTCGCCGTCCATATTGGCAAGATCGATGCCATCTAGCTCGATTAAAAGTTTCAAGAGCATCTCATTGTAATAATTCCGTTGATATACCTGATCCTTGTCGCTCGAGTCGTATCCATTTATTAGTCCCAGCACACCTTGCTCGTACTCATTCCGAAATCTCAGATGCACATTTTCGATTCGCTTCTCTGGAGTCAATGGAACAGGCTTGTCGTCCTCTTTCTTGGCTGCAGTCTTGGCTGATTTCTTCCTGCGTTGCTGAGTCTTCTTGTTTCCCCTAGAGCTGCTCAATCTCAGATTTCTCCATAGGATGGCGGTCACAATGATCGCTGCAGCACCTGTCACATAGACAGTGCCGGACGTTGTGGAATCCACGGAGACGTATTGATTTACCAGAGGCTTCAAGTTTGTTTTATAGAATTCAATTAAACTGTCCATGGCTTGGGGCAGGCTCTATGGTAGCTCCTATGCTGGGTTTGGGTTAGTTCATACTAGTTCGTTTTTATTACAATAGGCCTGAAATTTCAGCTGTGATGAGACTATACAGCATATTCAAGTACTCGAAAAGAGCAGCAACTATAGCCCAGTTAGGATCAATGGCAGTAGCTTGGAGCAAAGAACAGCCGTTGAGCTGAAGCTGATGGAACAGATGAGATCTTCACTTCTTCTAGGACTGAAACTCATCTAATGGTGACTCGTACTCTGTGACGGTCAGAGTTCTAGTTCTAGGACCCTTCTAAAGGCTTCAAGGGATAACTCCAGATGATCACTTGTGATTGAAAGAGACCACTATTCAAGCTTTCGTGCTACGCAAAGGTCTCACTCGCACTAGTTCATTTATCGAACATGCCTCTTTCCGAAACAGAGCTCAAGAGACTTAGCAGTTCGCTGATCGGCGACCAAGCGGCCAAAGTGGGGCTTCTCATGTCTTCAGATGCTGGTCTTCTGAATGAACTGTTTGATTTTGGCACTGGAGCTTCAAACCGCGACTTGAAGATGGATATTTTGTTCACCGCTTTGCATTTGGATGAGTACATAAGGGACGAGTTGGGTGAACTATATATTATCATGGTTCAAAGAGTCTATCGAGAGAGCAATTCACTCAGGTTTCAAGTACATGAAACTCCTTCAATTAAATACAAATACGCGAGGTTAATCAATCTATGTGTGGAATTCTGTCCGTCTTGCCCTTATCCGCATGCTTCTTCATTGCAAGACGCACTCGAAGGTTTGCTTCTACTCAGGTCACATCCCGAAGGGCAAAAAGAGTGGAATGGATTCTCCAGGTCAAGTGAAATGGCAGCCACCATTGAATTGCTGACTTATTTTCTACGTGAAAATGAAGTCCGAGGGTTGAACAACTCTTTGGCTGTCAGTTTGGAGAACTCGCTTCGAGGTTTCATTGAACGATATTCTTCTGAACTGCAGTTGAAGTATGCGATACGTGTGAAGATTTCCAAGTCATCCCCGGCATCTACGAAATGCTGTCCGTTTAGTAATAAGGGTCTGGAACTCAACACTACTATCCCAAATGCTGTGAACATAGATAACCCGTTAGAACGCAACTTACTTTCTTTAAGTCTAGCGCTTTGCTCTAGCATGTACAAAATATCGGGTCCCAAGGTAGCTCACAGGCTATATGATTTGTGCGAGGATAATCATTTCTGCACATTTGTTGCTAGCCTGTTGAAAAGTGGTGATATCAATTTAAGATGTGCGGCATTGATGTTCTTGACCCTGCCTTACTTCACGGATGAGAACGCCTGGAGTCAGAAACAAAGATTGAATCAAATTTTACCATACTTGGTAGATTGCCTCAATTACAAGCCTCTACCCTGGTGGTATGACCCGTTCAACGCTTTAAACTCCCTGATTGAATTGTACCACAGGCACGAACCGTCAAACAATCCTGTCATTCTATTTCTTTCAAAAACAAATGTGATGTATGGCTTGTTGACCCTTTTCGCAGATTGTCTTTCATTGAAGTACCAAAATAAACACTCACTGCGGTCTACTACTAGATTCATCACATTATGCGCTTCATTCGCCGCTTATGATGAGGTTTACAGGCTGTTACTGCTTGAGCAAAAACCTTTACTAAATCACTTAGAGTTCGGTTTAGAGAAGCATCTAAGGATTCTTGAAGATTTTTTGGCCCACAAGAAAGTCATCTTTGATTCCGGGGATGCGTCTCCACTAAAATTGCCTCCATTTTACGATAACGAGCTCACAATGGCTTGGCTGACTTTACTGAAATCATGCTCAAGAAGTGTTTCAGCGTTGCGAACCTCCCTTAAGCGTAATAAATTGGCTGAGCTTTTGCTCGATCTCTTAAAAAATTCCTATCAAGTTATAAAGGACTGCAAAATGGCCGGCGAGGAGTTTCTGAAAGCAGAGATTGATATTATGGGTGTCACGTTGGGTTGTTTGTGCAATTTTGTCGTGGAGTTTTCCAACCTGCAATCGCTCATCTCAAGCAACGGAATCGTAGCTTTGACTGGAGAGATTTTGAAGGATCCACTATTCAATTGGAGGCCCATCGGTGAGGGCGATGGTAAGGCTCTTCAAGCGAACGCCGACAAAGTTAAGACACATGCTCTTTGGGTGCTTAGACACCTGATGTATAATTGTCGCAACCCCGAAAAGTTAGACTTGCTATCTCAGATACCAATGTCGACCATTCTAGAGTTCATTAATGACCCCAGCTGGCCCGTCCAGGAACAGTGCTTCGAGCTTCTCAGAAATCTGACTTGCAACTCAAGAAAGGTGGTTAATATACTTTTGGAAAATTTCAAGGATGTAACATATGAGAGCAACACCAAAACATCAACCAGAATCGCTAGAGGTACGACTTACCTGTTCCAATTCTTAGCTAGAAAAATTAAGCTCATCGATCCGACCGACGGTATTCAGAAGCGAACATTAGTTGGTGTTCTTTATATCATAGTGAATCTGGTAGCTGTCAATGAGAACAAGAAGGAGCTGGTTATTCAGCAGGACGAAATTCTTGCCATACTACATGACATACTGTACGAATCCCAAAGAAATGTAGGGCGCTATGGTAATGATAGCAAGCTCAAGTTGGCCACCTTGTGGGTCTTGAATAATTTGCTTTGGAACTCCGCCATCTCGCATTACACTCATTACGCATTAGAAGGATATGCATCATCTCCCAGGGACGACGAAGGCACTCGCAGGATCGGGGAACCACCCTACTCAGCTGAATTCGGCATGACTGGTGGTGAAGAAGTCGACGATGACGACGATGACGACGACGATGGCGAAGATGACGATGACGGGACGGATGAGAATTTAGAGCGCGGTGATGACGATGATGATGATGATGATGATGAAGACGATGAATTTGTTCACGACTCAGGCCGCGCCGCAAAGTCGAGGACAAGAGCCAACGATGCGGCCATAAAGAGATGTAAGAGGCTCATTGAGATGGGAATTTATGATCTAGTAAAGCAAAATGAGTTCGACGAGTCGCTTTCGGTCAGAGAAAAAGCTCGCACTTTACGTTACCACATGGATCTGCTGCTCAAAGACGCTGAAAAAACCTGAGCATACAAGTCACAATCGTCATTGAGCTAGTCTTTGACATCCATAGTAATTATCCTACTCGTGATAATAAAGCCTTCAAGGACAATCACGTGATCTTACCCACAGTTGTGGCAACGACTCTTCTTCGAGACTCATTGATGAATGAAAGATCGACGGTAGTATAAAACTAGTAGTGGGCACTTGAGGATGGATCCTTGGCTTGATCTTAGTATCAATCAGACAGATCGAGATGGCTGCTTCGTTTCCCTCCAATCCGTTTGACGATCCAAACGACCCTCGGAAACTACCTGCCTATGGGAGTCCCTCAGCTGCTATTAACTCCGTGTTGTATAACAACCTGGAGACGATCTTTAGCTATAAGACTTTCTCTGAGCCAGACTTATTGGACAATTGTTTGAAGAGATGGGTTCAAAAAGGTAACAATAAAGTGTTTTATCAGGAATTGGACATCAGAACCGGAGCCGGACTTGCACCATTGGGATACGCCCATAGTCTACCTCGAGTTGCTGGTACTACTCAGGTTGTTGGAATTGTTGCCCCGGGATACGCTTTTCCTTACTTTATTGATACATTCCAAAAAGCTAAGAGAGCAGATATTAGTTTCTTGTTCAACATTGGCGCCTTGAGCTACGATGACAAAACTGGTGCCATTGGAAATGATTACGTTACAGCTTTGGATGCTGCTGCTAAGTTGGGACTTCCAGTTGTGACCCCAGTTTCATCTCACGAAGTGCAGGCCGTGTCGTTATTGGCTCTAGCTTTAGCAAAGTTTAGTGAGAAAAAGGGTGCCGTCAACCTATTTGATGGCGCTCATTATGCAAGGTCAATCGCTGAGTTTAAGGAACAGAATGTTGAGGATAGCGTACTGGCCAAATTGGACAAGTTGTCTCCGCCAGGTGCTACTTTTGAAACCGTCTTGCAGAACTTCAATGAGATAACTGGGCTAGGTTTGCATAACTTCGAGTTTGATGGAAGTGAAAAAGCAGAAACGGTATTTGTTGTTCACGGCTCCGTCGAGAGTGAATTATTTAGGCATGCACTAAAAAATAACGGCGATGAGTCTAAGGCAGCCGTCATTTCGGTTCGTGTTCCACTGCCATTCGACTCCGAGAAGTTTGTTACCAGAATCCCGAAGACGGCAAAGAAGATCGTTGTTGTTGGCCAGTCTTTGAATTGCACTTCATCGACTCTTTTGAGGAGACAGGTCTCGGCAGCCCTGTTCTACCATGGCAACAGATCAGTGGGTGTATCAGAGTTTATCTATGAGCCAACCTTTGTTTGGTCACCATCTGCTGTGGAACAAATTGTTGCTCCATTCTTGCCGAACTTCAGCACTCCTAGAAGTAATTCACAGAGCTTCTTTTACTGGGCATCTGACAAGAGTCCAAATATTGATTTATCCTCAAGACTAGTACACGCGCTATCTTTAGTAGACGGTCAAACCGTCACTTTGAGGACTAAGTATGATAACATCACCAATGCAGGTACATTTCAGGCTCAATTTAGTACTTTTCCAACCTCGGAAGCGCCTTTTGTGTCTAACATCGACGAGGCTGATGTGACGATTGTCGAAAACATTGCTTTACTAGACTCCATCCAACTCGCTGCAAGTGTGAAAGAGCACGGAACCGTCCTGTTGATTTCTCAAAAATCTCTGAAAGACCAAAACTTGAAGTCATCCGAAACCTACGTAAAGACCTTGGGAATAAGCGAGTCCTTCTTTAAGGCTGCTCAAAAAAGGCATATTAAGGTAATCATCATCGATGCCGAAACAATCGGTGATAGGGAAGAAACCAAAGGCCGCACTCTTTCGTTTGTCACTCAGGCTGCTTTTTGGAAGTATGCTTATGGTTACGATGTCGCGGAAAGTGTTCGTCGTATTTGGAGTTCTGCAGGTCCGGATTTAGAACTACTTGCTGCCGTTTTGTCTGACATTATTTCAACTGCGCTAGAACAAGGAATTGCCGAGGTCCCAACTGAGGCCTTCAGCGCTTTCATCAATGCATTGAAGGAAGAGGACGACGTAGAAACTAAACCCGAGTTACCGGTCCTTTTGAGCGAAACCTCATTCAGACCTAACGGTAGTTCTATTCCTGATGCAATTAGCGCTCAGTCGACTTCCATCACGGATATATCAAAGAAGCTTGTATTCGAGGAAGCTTTCCAAGTCAAGAAAGAATTAAGACCAGATTTGTCGGTTAAGAATTACATCGTCCGCGTGAAGGAAAACAGACGGGTCACTCCTTCAGATTATGACAGAAACATTTTTCACATTGAGTTTGACATTGGTGGATCTGGTATGAAGTACGAGATTGGTGAAGCGCTAGGTATCCATGCCAGGAACAACGAGGCTCAGGTCAAAGAGTTTTTGGCGTTTTATGGGTTAAAGGAGGATGATGTAGTGCAAGTCGTTAGCAAGGATCATCCTGAGACTTTAGAATCAAGAACTATTTTGCAAGCTTTCACTGAAAACCTAGATATCTTTGGTAAACCGCCCAAGAAGTTCTACGAATCTTTGATCGAGTTCGCTACCGATGAGGAAGAAAAGGAAAAGCTAGAGGAACTAGTGTCAGAGGCAGGTTCAGTGCGCTTGAAAAGATATCAGGACGTCGAATTCTACACCTATGCTGATATTTTTGAGCTTTACCCTTCCGCCAGACCTCCAATCGGGGATTTGGTCACCATAATTGCTCCTCTGAAGAGAAGAGAATATTCCATTGCTTCCTCTCAGAAAATTCACAAGAACGAGGTTCACTTGTTAATTGTTGTTGTTGATTGGATTGATAACAAAGGTAGAAAGAGATTTGGTCAGGCTTCAAAGTATCTTTCTGACCTCTCTGTCGGGGCGGAGGTTGTGGTAAGCGTCAAGCCATCAGTGATGAAGCTACCACCTAATCCTGAACAGCCGGTAATCATGAGTGGTTTGGGTACGGGTTTGGCCCCATTTAAGGCAATTGTGGAAGAGAAATTGTGGCAGAAGCAACAAGGTTACCATATCGGAGACATTTTCCTGTACTTAGGTTCCCGACACAAGAGGGAAGAATACTTGTATGGTGAGCTATGGGAAGCCTACAAAGATGCTGGAATTATAACTCACATCGGGGCTGCATTCTCAAGGGATCAGCCTCAGAAGATCTATATCCAGGATAGAATAAAGGAAAATTTGAACGAGCTCAAAGTTGCAATGATCGAACAAGTTGGTTCGTTCTATCTGTGTGGTCCAACTTGGCCAGTCCCAGATATTACTTCGGCTCTCAAAGAAATTCTAGCAGCAGATGCTGACGAGAGAGGTGTCAAGATTGACTTGAATGCTGAGATTGAAGACTTGAAAGAATCTTCCAGGTACATTTTGGAGGTCTATTGAGCGGTATCCGTATGTATGTCACTTTACGCTAAGATGGGGCTGGGTAATTCTAAGGTTACACTGAAGTGATACCTTTGACTTCCAGACTTTGGCTCACCTTGATGAACTAAAGCTAGCTATGTATACTTTCAACAGAAGCTCATTTCTTCATACTATTTTTGTCCTTTGCAAAGGGCGTTGAAGGACATAGAAGCACCCATTTTGGAATCATACGGACAGAAGTAAATCTGGAAATCATCATTATTTCCAAAATATTAAAGGTCAATTGATTCGGGACTCATTATTTGCTCTAAGGTAGGAGATAAGATGCTCACTTCACATGATATTTACAACCGAAGTCCCATCTTGAAACCTGGTCCTAAAAACTCTATTAGCGTTTGTAAACATACCTTCTTTGAGCGAAACAACGATAAACTGTGAGCCCTTGAACCTAGTCTTGATAAGGTGACCTATATTCTGCGTGTGACTCAAGTCGAGAGCTGCGTCAACTTCATCCAAGATATACATGGGCGCTGGTCTGAACTGTAGAAGAGCCATGATCAGTGACAGTGCTATCAAAGAGCGCTGCCCACCAGATAGCTCTACAAGACTCTCTTTCCATATATTGCCTAGTTTAACTTTAACCTCTAGACCATCCGTCACTTCCTTTCCCTCGAGTGGCACCAATTTAGCGAACGAATTTGGTAGAAGATCAGCAAAAACATTACCGAAATCCACTGTAACTTTCTCCCAAGTCTTGATGAGCGTATCTTTCTTGTACTGATTGAGTTTCTCTATTGTTTCCTGAATCTTCACCTTATCCTTTTCGATGGTACTTATCATTACCTGTAGAGAACTTTCCTTCTTTTCAACGTTTTCAATCATACTCATTATATTTGGGTTCACCTTCCTCTTCAATTGTTGGAACTGCTCGCGTAAATGTACAACCCTCTCCCTCTTCTCTTCAATGTTTATGCCCCTATGTTGCTGTACGATGCCCGCTACAAGTCCCTCATCAATCAACCACTCGTGAGACTGAACTAGGCTGGATAACTTCTCATCAATTAAACTCGTATTATTCTTGTACTTGCTTAGATCATTCGTCAAGGTTTGAAGCTCCAGTTCAAACTTACCTTTTGCTTCAACTTTACTCTTTATCATGGAATCTAATTCCTTCAGTTCTTCGTTGATATGTAAAAGCTTACTTTGCTCTTCCTTCAGCTCAGCCCGAACTGTGTCAAGGTTACTTTGCGCCAAGCCCACCTGGGTCTCTATTGACTTCTTTTCTATAATCAGTTTCTCTCGAATCTCATTAAGTGCCTGAATGGAGTCCTTTCCTGTCGTAATCTCTGTCAAAAGTTGTTCGGTATCAAGTTGTAGGGTTTGATAAGCGTCATATTTGGACTCAACTTCGTTGGCCAGGTAATCGATTTTTCCGCTCAGTGACTTCAATTCTTTCTTCAACTGTTCTAGCTTGGATCCCTTGTCGTGACTGAATTCCTTCATATCATTTTGAATAACTTGAACCTCCTCTTCACATTTCTTGAGCAGGGAACTTTTCGAAAGTATTTCGGCGGAGCATTCCTCGATGTCTTCGCTTAACTCCTTATCCCTTTTGATTATTTGAGCGGCATCGTTGCCTTCCAGGCTCCTCTGTGTGATTTGTAGCTTATGGTTTGCTACGTTCAACTCGTTTTGCAGCGATCTGGTTCTTTGAAAGGTTTTCTCTTGCTCTTCCATTTTATTGGTACAACATTTCAGCTTAGACTGCATTTCTTGTATCTGACGCATTGCTGCATTATATTTCTGAAGATCAATAAGGAGAGATGAAGTGTTACTTCGACTGCCACCTGATAGGGTTCCCTCAGGGTCGTACACGTCGCCTTGTAATGTTATACTTCGGGTACGTATTTGAGGATGGAAAGTCACTGTTTTGGCCGTCTCGGCGTCCTTGCATATTAAACTGCTTCCAAAGATGAACTCCATTGCCTTTGAAATCTCTTCTTCATAACCAACCAAATTTAGAGCCAATTCTACCTTTCCTGGGGCAAGGTTACGGGCCACTGCAAGCTTTCGTTCGTCCAGCCTCCTCGCTGCAATTTTATTTAAGGGAATAATTGTGACGCGCTTGCGCAGTCTTGCTTTCTCGAGCAGTTGTGAGGCTGTTCTCTCATTATCTACAACGACATTGTAGAGTCTACCGCCCGCACATACCTGCAAAGCGGTGGCGCTGTCATAGTTCTGCTCTGCAAGTGTGAATAGTTGTGCAGCGACCCCCTTTACAGATTTTGGGTCAAAATTCCCGTCTGGCTGTGAGTAAGTGAAGTCCAAGTTAGCTACTTTTCGCTTCAGGTAGGAACTTTGATTGCTGAGTTTTGAGATATTCTGTCTCAAATCATTCTGCTCTTTCTTCAGTTTCTCGACAAGGGCAGGATCATAACCAAATTTTGCAATTTTATTTTTAAGAACTTCGCAGATCTTTCGAGAACTCTCTGCGTCTTTGAGAACATTGGCTCGATCCTTCTCAGCCTGCCGTAATTTGGGAACATTAGTTGCATGCTCCTTTTTCAGATGGTCCATCTTAAGTCGCAACTTCTTTATTGACAGTTCGCAATCATTAAGCCGCTGTTTGGCGGCGCTCAATTGCTCATTATAACCTCCGTCAGCAACACCAGTAGACGATATACCAGTCTGCAATACGGAGAGTAATTCTTCCTTCCTCTTATGCAGACCTCGCAGTTCTTCCAAATTACTATTGAGCTTGCGATATTCTTTCTCAATTTCTTGATACCTTGAGAGCTTTGTCTGATACTCTGACTCATTTTTCTCGATGGTTGCCTTCGTTTGCTGTAGTTTACTCTCAATGTCATTGTGATTGTCCGCGCAAATGTCTAACTGCGCTTTAACCCTAGAGATCTCATTGAGTAGCTCACTTTCTTTCCTTTCAAGATGAGCCAGTTTACCTTCTTCATCAATTTCCCTTTGCTTATTCTTCTTTGTCTCTTGCAGATCTTCATTCAGACTAGCAATCTCATCGGAAGTCCTCGCCAAGTGTACCTTCAATTCCTCAGCACGTCTATTACTTCTTTTTAAATGTTCATTAAGGTGCGTTTTCTTGCTCACCATCTCATCATAACTAAACGCAAGAACGACCCTTTCAGTCTTCTCTAACTCGGATTGCGTTTCTTGGAACTCGACAAAGATTTTCTTTTCGTTTCGCAGTTTCTCTAGCTTGGGTTCTATCTCTTCTTTCAACAGTGATCGATTCTCTTGCAACCTCGTTTCCTTCTTTGCCATGGTACGTTCTGCCTTGTCCTTTCTATCTTCAAACATCTTTGTACCGGCTGCCTCTTCAATGAGAGAAAGGATTTCCGTGGGTTTCATATTCAGAACTTTAGTGATTTTGCCTTGCATAATAAGGAAGTTTGGATTGTTGATGTTCAACTGAACAGACTGGAACAACTGTAATACTGACTGCTGTGGAGCCCTATGACCATTGATCAAGTACTTCGAAGTGCCACCAAGAACAACCTGTCTTGTCACAGATATTTTGGAAGAATTGGTAAACCCAATTGGCGAGTTGGATTTATCAGAGTTATCGAACACCACAGTGACACTGGCCTTCGTCACACCAGCCTGGCCTCTCTTATAGATGAGATCTTGCAAAGAAGATGCTCTCACTGTGGTCATCGAAGCGATACCCAGTACAAAACATATAGCGTCTAGGATGTTTGATTTGCCTGAACCGTTCAAGCCAGTAATCGCGTTAAACTGCGGGTCCCAATCGGAAATCACCGTTCTCGTCGCATAGGATTTGAAACCATCGATGATCAGCTCCTCTATCTTCATCACTACACCAGCAACAGCCCAGTAGATGAGCTCCACTGCTCTAGTTTACTGAGATGAGTCTGGTTTAAGTGATGGTAAACAAGGCGGCTCCCTCCAGATCACCAAATGCGGGTAACCTTTGAGAAGAACGATTTTGGTAGATCAATCTACAACTAACCAAGATGATGAGTAGAATCAAAGAAAGACAGATACTGATAAGTGCGTTGATTTGATTAATTAATGTAAAAAAACCATTTAGATACAAAATGACTATATGAGGGAAACCATACCTTTTATATAATCTAGTCTTGGGTCTTTTGAGAACCACGTAGCAAACCAGTTCTTCTGGCAGCGATCAAACCAGCCTTTTGACCAGAAACAGCACCTCTGGAGATGGTAGAAGCCTTACCAATATGTTGATGGTTACCACCACCGTGAGGGTGATCAACAGGGTTCATGGCAACACCACGGGTCTTTGGCCAAGAGTTTCTCTTAACCTTGTACTTGTGGAAAGCACGACCAGCCTTCAACAATGGCTTGTCAACTCTACCACCACCGGCGACAACACCGACAACACCTCTAGCGTCAGAGGAGATGACCTTCTTGGAACCAGAAGGTAATCTGACTCTGGTCTTGTTCTCATCTGGGTTGTGGCCGATAATGATAACGTAGTTACCAGAAGCTCTGGCAATAGCACCTCTGTCACCTGGCTTTTCTTCAACGTTGGAAACAATGGTACCTTCTGGTAGAGAACCCAATGGCAAAACGTTACCGACGTTCAAAGAAGCCTTCTTACCGGCGTAGATGAATTGACCAGTGTGGACACCTTCGTTGGCAATGAAGATCTCTTCACGCAACTTGTACTTGTATGGGTCACGGAAGACAACCTTAGCCAATGGGGCACCTCTACCGGCATCGTGAACAATTTGCTTCACAACACCACGGATGTAACCATGACGTTCGGCGAAATCCAAAGTTCTCAACTTGGCAGCACCTTGTCTCAATCTGGTGTGGGAGGTGAAGATGGAACCAGCACCCTTTCTTTGGTTACGAATAACTCTACCTATTCAAAAATCGCAAAATCATTGTTAGTAAACAAGTTCTTAAAGTTCAATTTATCATAGTCTGAGTGATTAAGAAATCTCATATCAAATTATCAATTTTGCAAATTGTTCCATTGACACAACGTTCTTCAACTATGCCCCATTTAAAGGTTCAAATGTATCACTCTCGCATATTGTTCGTATTACCACATACCCATTGCTACTTGATCTTCTGGTTTCTTGTCGAGCTTACCAATAGAACCCAATTTCCAATCAGTTGTAGCTATAATATGAAATATCAGAACCAATGCCTATGCTTACACGAGTCGTTACACTGACAGCGGTCCGCCCGCTGGTGAGCGTCCGCAGACGGACGATGGTAGACCAGTGCCCCGTCGCGGTCACATCTGGAAGGTAGCTCTGCCTAGGAATCGTGGGAGCCGAGCCTAGCTCACAGGAAGGACCTCGGCTGCTGTTCGGGCGGCTCTCCGCAATGAGCCCGCGCCTGAGAAAAAAAGACTCTGAAAAAACATCTCCAGTAACAGGGTGTACTGATGATTATCTGGTTGTCTGGGTTTAAAACAGTCCCAGGTAAATGAGTGTCAGTGGTTACGTTTGTGTCGTTGTCAACTTGTAAATTAGGTCAATTTATAGCTAGCTTATGTAGTATTTAAAAGCATTGATTTATCATCGTTATTCATTTGTGTTACTGTCACTCTCATTTTGAGGCAAAGGACTCTCGATAATTTCCTTCTCAGTGACCGCTTTCTCCTTAGAGAGCTGCTTTAACTCATCGATCTTGGCCTGGTAAGCTGGTTTGATGACGATTCTCTTACCCAATAGTCTCTTTGTCTGCAGTGCCTCAGCGATCTTGTTGCTGTCAACATCAGTCTCGAAAGAAATCAAGGCTGCTGTCAAATGACGATGGATCTGGAAATGCCTACTTCTTGTAAGCTTAGTTCTAAAGATCCAAATTTCTTGCGGATTGAAGTCGTGGAAAAATTCACGAAGGTCCGAATCAGTGACGCTCTTGGGCAAATAGCCACAGTAAACGGTATCTTTACTGAACTCGGACTCTTCAATGATGTTTGCAACATCCTCGTAATCGTTCTGTTGCACAATTTGTATGTCTTCCCGTTGATGCGATATCGACACCAAAGAAATAAGGTCTGTAGCAGGAGGCAAATCATTTTCTTGCGTTTGCTTGGAGCGTCTAAACCTTGACAGGTGCTTCTCCTTTTTCAACTTCTTGTTAACATTGGTAGGGGAATAAGGAACATAGGGTTTCAACCTCAATTCTCTACCTTTGAAAGGTTTTCCGTTCAAGTCATCAATCACTCTCTTTAAATTCTCAACGCTGTCGAACTCGGCGTATGCAATCCCCAATGGGCGAACCTGATTATTTCTAAATCCACGGACCGTTTGACTTGGAATTAATACAGAAACCACTCCATAGTCTTTAAAATAATCAAAGAGTTCGCCCTCGTCGGATGAGAAATTCAAATTAGAGATATAAAGTCTGCTACTATCGCTAGAAGACATCTTGAAACCTGCCTACCCACCTAGTCACCGGCAAAAATCCCTAACGACTCTTGCAGTACAATATTAAATACGCATTATTTGCTGACGATGACAGAGCCAGGCGCGCTGACACAAAACTGAACAATCGCATACAAGGGAAGATCGGGGCAAACGCCAAGTTTAAAGAGTATTATAGATATTTATGAAACTAGTAAACTATGACAAAGCTTATTTCTTAGCGGCACGTTCAGCGGCCAAGACTCTAGCGGTACCATGCAAAGCGTGCTTGTGATTTCTTCTGAACTTTGGATCAACACCCTTCAAAGATGGGTACTTGAAGGTCTTTGGCTTCTTGATACCGTTTCTGTGAGCCTTTCTGGTTTGGTTGTGAGCGGTATGGTTCTTGGATTTAGCCATTTCCTATGATGGGTTAGTAACGAGTCCTTGAAATTTCGTGATTGTAAAACGCAATTGGATTGCTTCAATCCACCACTATGGTACGTACGATTTATCCTATCTGGGTGTCTTCGAGAACTTGCTTCAACAAGTACTGCCAGTACCAATTGATATACTGTAACAGTTATAACCTATGGTGCTAGCGAGCAAACCAACGCAGAGTGTGATAGCCAGCGTGTGTCCCATTGCACGAACGCGCAACCGCCCCATGCAAATTCACGATTCTTGATTTCGGAACTGGCGAAAATTCAAAGTTGCGTCGGTCGCATGCTATCGTATCTGCAGAAACTTGCAACTTTTCCAGAGAAAATTCCCAAATTAAAAAAATACCAGGGTTTACGGGTGCTAGGACTGTTTCAGAATTGGTATCACCCGGCTTCATGATTAGTTTGGTCCATAAAACCGTCAGTACTTTTATAAGGCACTAGCCAAGGTTGCACTGATCTATTCTTGATTTCTAGTACACTTTCGTGGTGTATGAATATGCTTTAATAAATAGGAAAATTTACATAGTTTCTTGTTATTCTTTTCTCTGGGGGGGGACCGTGTTGCAGCTCACATTGCATTCGCCATAGTCCTGAATTTTGTACATTACCGTTGGATTCGTCTCTTACTTCAACTTGTTGAATAGTCTTGGAGCAGCGCAACCGTCCAAGTAGTGTTGCAAATGGAAAAATTCTTCAACACAGTCCTCCTTGTACTCTAGATCTTCGTAACCTGGTTGTTCCTGTTGTTTCTGGACTCTTTCGGCACATTCCATGTAGTGGTGGAGAGCCTCTTTACCCTCTGGCTTCTGTTTACACTCTTCTCTCAATTCATCCAATTGATCGACAGCTTCGTCCTCGTCGTCATCGTCTTCGTCATCATCTTCGTCGTCATCGTCTTCGTCATCGTCTTCCGCGTTGGTCTGCAAACGTTAGTAATTCATCCTCTATCCCTCAAACTCTCGCTATGCACATACTTCCTCCACGTCGTCCTCGGCCTTGGCCACAGTTGGGACAAAAGTGTCCTTAATCTCCTCCAACAAGTCAGTTATTGTGCTAATCATCGTTACCCTGGTAAATCTGGAATCGTGCTAGACTGACTTGATCTTACTCTTCAATATATAAAGTGCTATCGACTAACAACCAGGCATATATCGGTGTGAAAGCACACCAGACTGTAAAAAAAACGATGCAATCTAATTGGCCCTATTGCAGGCGGATCACGTGACACGCGAGACACATATGCCGTTATACAAGTGGTCGAGTATTAGATCAAGTTATTTAACTTAGCTCAGTTGGATGCATTTTTCGTGGCCAGCAGTTGTCTTATGTATGTGCATGCCAGTTCGACTGTAGTAGCCTTGGAGGGGATGGGTATCGAGTCCTTCAACTCTGGCGGGAGCAAAGAGCTCAGATCTGTCAACGCCATGTTCAATCGGTTTCTGCGACCCTGCTCTGCGACCTTATGTACTTCCTTCTTGGACAACTCTCCGTCATCGCTGGACCCGTTACCACCGGGCAATGACGACGACGACACGTTCTTTTGAGCAGCGGGTCGCGCCTCTGTCTCCTGTATTTCGCTGATCTTGGGCGAGAAGCTCGGCCTCAGGCTGGGTTTCCGAGACTCCTGGTGGTGGTGATGGTGCTGCAGCATTTTGGGCTTTATGACGGGCGATTCTGTTGCCCTCAGCACTTTTTCGCCATCGGCGCCAAGATCCTTCGGGCTTGTGCTGGATGTTGAAGGCAGTATTACCTTGGGGTAGTTCATTAGCGCCACCGGTGTCATCCGGGACTCCGGCGACGATGTCGACGATTTTGGTGCTGGCTCATCGTTGTGCCATCTGCCGCTCGCGCGATCGCTCATGCTGCTCTCCGGCAACCGGAAAATCACGTCGTCCCATCCGCTCGACTCTCCCGCTATCACAGGGGAGCCATTTTTGAACTGCTCCGCCGTATACTGTCGCCTCGAGCTATTAGAAGATCCTGAAGACGCGGCAGCAGGCTTCATCCTCGGGCTGCACTTGCTGATCTTTGCGTTGGTCGCCGCCGAACTGCTGTACGCCTTCTTTTTGCTTCGCGCGCCCGCACCCTTCTTGACCAGCGTACTGACCGTAGACTCCGGTAATGCAAAATTCACCGCTTGCGCCTGGTCGATTGCAGCCAGTGCAGGCGAACTCAGCGGTGAAAATTGACTCGTTCCGCCCTGTTTCCCCGCTTTTTTACCTGTCCGGAGGCTCGACAGCGATGTCGATGAGTTGCTTGTCATTGAAGCGTTAAGAAACGGCGTTGTCGTGGTCGGTTGCGGAAGCATAAACGGTGTATCGTACGTACCAACTGAAGTTGATCTTGTTGGCATAACCAGCGGCGATGAAGTTGGTGAAAAAACCATATCCGGTCGCACTAGACTTGTTTCCTCGCTTTTACCTTCATTTTTATCTCGAAACAGTGAATGTGATAATTGGTCCAGATCTTCCATGGCTTCAGGTTCCCAATGAGCTGAAGATCCAGTAAACTGCTGTGACCTGCCACCTTCGTCTCTGTGTGAGTCCTCGTGAAGATATTCGTCTACTTGGTCCAGAACGCTTCTTGACGTCCCTGGGACGTCCATCATCTCGTCCTGCATACCACTTTCTACCCTTAGCATGCAAATTTTCTAAACTTGTCCAGTGTGAAAAACTATCTGCTCCTCGCCGTCGACCTCTGACTTACACACATTAAATCGCATGCTACAGGGCCCGCAGCGACCGCGAGCTGCAGAGCCTGTAAGACGAAGGTTCTCCAGTCGCCGCTGCTCGCGCAACGCGCACGTGGGCGCAGCCAATTTCTGGGGTCCGTGCTTCGCGACCAAGTCACGCCGCGGTTACCCGGGCGGAGGCTAGCGAGAGCGCTTGCCGCCGAGACGCGCAGCGTCGGCGGCAGAGATGCGTAGCCCGTGACGTGTAGACCGCCCGACGGTCTGGACGCGCAGTCCGCGCTGGCGCCGCTTCGCGGCGGCTGCGGCCTTCTTGCGCGGACCGGAGCCGATCCGGCGCTCGATGTCGGTGCGGAACGTGCGGTCGATGCGGCGGAACTCGCCGCGCTTGACGGCGGGTAGCACGACGCCTGCTTCGCGCGCGTCGTGCTCGTGCTGCGCGATGCGACGTACGTGCTTGTCGACCATGCCCTTGCGAACCTGCATGGGCACCTTCTCGAGGCGGAGCTGATCGCGGCCGTTAGCCGCCGAGAGCGCTCTAAGCCGTGTTTCGAGCGTGCGCGCACGCGCCTTACCTTGTGGCGCGGAGTCGAGGTCAGGGGTTCCAAGCGCACTCAGCAGATGCGACTCTTGTAATAGGCGCTGCAGGGCCAGATCGTTCTCGAAGTGATCGTCCTCGTCGTCCGGCACGTCAGCGGGTGCCACTGCACCCGCTGACGTGCTACGCAGCGAGCGGCCGCTACGCAGCCGCTGCTGCTCCTTTCTCGAGGGCGGGACGTAGTCGTCGCTGGGTCCATTGAACTTGATCACACGTGGTGCTGCCAATTGTTCGTCTTCGCTGCTTTCGCCATTGTCGTCGCTACCTGATTGTTCTGTCTCACTCGCGCTGTCTGGATCGCTTTCGCTCTCGCCTCTACCATCGCCTTCACTGTCGCTTTCGCTTTCGCTTTGGCTCGTGCTCTCGTCCTCTCTGACCAGCTTTGTCTGATCCTCGTATCCCATAGACTCTAACGAGCCGAATTGCTGTTCAAACGCTCTACGCTGGATCTCCAGCATCCTGGCCTCGTCGCTCATCTTGGTCTGTTGGTGTGGGGCTTTTCGCAGCTCATCGCCTGTTCAATTTTTCACTTACCATATACAACAGCAGCGTCACAAGAGACGACCGCGATCAAAGCTCGAAGACCATCTAGCACAGCAAGACGGCACAATGACTAGGTTTGTCGGCTGTATCGACCTCCATGACGGCCAGGTGAAACAGATCGTCGGTGGAACACTGACTGAGAGCGAAACAGACGCTCCTCGTACCAATTTCGTCAGTCAGCATTCGTCTTGTTACTTCGCCGGTCTATACAGAGAACATGGTGTTACCGGGTGCCACGTAATTAAGCTTGGTCCCAACAATGACAATGCTGCACTTGAAGCCTTGAAACAAGCCCCTGGGTTTCTCCAGGTAGGTGGCGGGATCAATGACTCAAACTGTTTACAATGGTTGCAGTACGCTAGCAAAGTCATCGTCACCAGCTGGCTGTTCGACCAGGAAGGCCGGTTCCAGGTGGAAAAACTGGTTAAAATATCCCAACTTTGTGGCAAGGACCGATTAGTGGTCGATCTGAGCTGTCGTAAACGTATGGACAACGGCGAACAGCGCTGGATCGTCGCGATGAACAAGTGGCAGAAACTTACCGACCTCGAACTCAACGAGGAGACGTTCAGGTCGCTTTGCCAGTACACTAACGAGTTTCTGATCCACGCTGCGGACGTTGAGGGTCTGTGTCGCGGTATCGACGAAACGTTGGTCACGAGACTGTACGAGTGGACAAAGGACATTCCAGCAGATGTCAAGATTGTATATGCCGGCGGTGCCAAGAGCCTGGCAGACTTGGCGCTCGTCGAAAAGCTGGGCCACGGCAAGGTAGATCTCACTTATGGAAGCTCGCTCGATATCTTCGGCGGCAACTTGGTGTCGTTCAACGAGTGTTGTCAATGGAATGAATCTCATTAGAATTATATAGATCACTTTTGTACAGATTACCAAGCTTCATCGTAAGCTCCGCCGCCGTTACCGTATGGGTTTTGGTCCTGCATCCCGTCCATCGGGACGTCTGCGGCACCGGGTTCGAGAATACCAGATGCACCAGCGTTATTGGCAGTGGCGAAATTGACCCTGTCCTGGTCCATTTGGTTCAAAGCTAACAGTATCGAGGCGACTTTCTTCTGTAGAGTGTCAATGCCCCTAAGCACAACTTGGTCAACGCTGATCGAACCAACGGTCTCAACGTTCATGTAAAAAGTATTGGCTTTGGCCGTGTAATCAAACAGATCATCCTTATTTGGTGGATCTTCGTATTCGCTGTTCTTTGAAGGTGGCCACTCTTTGGAAATATCTTGCTCGTACCAATAGTCTGTGTGTTTTAGTTTATTCCATGGATCGTATTCGAATTCAATGGCGGCAGCTGGCCCCCATTTCGCATGCTCTTTGGATATACCTTTCTTTGCCACACATTTCATCGACAGTTCCTGCCCTTTCCTCAGTTTACAAATCAACACACCGTTTCCCTCTTTGTCCTGTATGATTGGGTGTCCTATATTACGTCCCATGAGATTCGACACAATCACCAAATCCTTCGCATAAACGTTTGTCGTACTTTCACTCTCACCAATGGCATGTAGCGTTAGCACCACCGAACATTTGTCGCAATGATCCTCGCAGAAACAGTCCCTACAGTATTCTAACTGTTCAATATCTGTACTTTGTAGGGGGATCAACCCCAGCCTATGAGCTATGAATTCGTCCGCCAGCACGGTAGTATTTGTTTCGATCTCCACGGAATCGATGGCCAACGTGGGAATCTCTGCAATCATAATCCTACGCAGCGAGTTGGCCAACGCTAAGTCAACATCCGACAGAATAAAATCCACATTATCTCTGGTAGCCTCTCTAATCTTCACCTGCGGTCCAGATTCACTCATCGTGGCAATTGAAATGACCTCCGGGGTTCACAATCTGCAGCTTCTTTGTCAATATTTGCACTATTCTTCATCATTAAACTATATACACTTAGTAAAGTGAAAAAAATGAAGAACAAGGCATAGTCGCTTTAAACGTCTAACGAACTACTTCATTAACAGGTCAAGGATACTGGACTAGAAGGTCATTAGGATCCCAAGATGAATGTCAACTATGCAGTTCCAGATACCAGATTCGAGCAAACGTTCATGAGAGCTTTGATGAAGGAAGCAGAGAAACAGAGAGCCTCGGAGTGGAAAAAGATGGGGATCGTGGATCCTCCAGTGATAAACCAGCTTCAGAAGGTACAACCACCATCGATAAGCAAATTGGTGGTTTGTAAAGTTGTTGTTCGTGACGTTATTGTGATGCCTCTTTTGCAGGGTCTAATTTGGACCGGGTTATTGATCGCTATGAAACCATGGTTGAAATATATGGTTTACCAGGGACGCAAAATGGGGTCCTCGATATACAGGACGGTACTGGGTATCGATCTCGTGAAAGCCAAGAAACGTATATGACTCATTAATATTATACAGGGTTTTATACCACAGCTGATCATTTAATGCATTCGACCCATTCGTCAACTATTTACAAAATGCGGTGAAGGACGGACATCTGTGTGAGTCGACTAGGTAAATTGTCTAGATCCACCACGAACGAATTCTAAGATCTTCCAGCCTTCAGTTTCTTCGTCATCAACCTGTTCTGGGTCTCTGGTGAACACCATGGCGTAGGAACTCATCATGATATTGGACTCGTGGCCTGCAGCCACTTCTCCGGTCTTGGCCTTTCTGTACAGATGAATCTCCTGTGCCCTGCAACCAACGACCAGAACGGGAATGTCCTGTGGTGGCAACATCTTGGCGCTGACGATTTCTACGCCTCTGATGTCCAGGATACGGCCGTCCGCAAACAACTGTTGTTCTCTGAAAGCCTTTTGTTGAGCTGCGTAAACGTTATATGGAGCCTCACTGAACCATTTCTTCAAAACTTTCTCATCACCTTTGACATACGCCTCCAAGATCTCTGGAATAATGTACTCTCTCAAATGCTTAGTAAAAGATTCGTTCGTGAAAGTTGGGTCCATCATCTTGAATTGGCCAAGAACACGAGCTGCCTCGGTCTCAGCAAAGAACCCGCCAATCTTACCAAAGACTCTTCTGAGGAACACAATCAACGGGTTGACACTCTCGTCCCACAGTTTATTCTTTATACGGTGCAATGTACGTCCAACTATGGTCTTCTCTTTGAAATCCTCTACTTTCTTACCGAATGACTCCTTTGCCTCAATGTTGGTGGCCACCAGAGCGGTACCAGCCTCGTCGTTCCCCTTCACTGCTCTAGGTCTCTTGCCGGATAAAAGATCCTGCTCACGCTTCAATCGTCTTTGCTCCTTAGTGATAAACCCACCGTATCTAGAGCTGTTTCCATCGTCCATAACCTCAGAGACATCTTTATAAATCTTGGTTTGTCTCACAGGCTCGAAACTCTCGTCGATCTTCTTTGCCGTCTTGGAAGCCGCTTCTCTTGTGTTTCTGGCGATCTCTGAGTCCCACGCCCTAGTCGCAATCTCTTCCATCGTTTCTCCAGTCTTTTTCAGCGTCTTTCCAACGATCGTAGACCCTTTCTGAGCTCTCACGTACGCTTCACGAGCCTTCTTGTACGCCTCAGACTCTCCCAGTCTACCAGAAGCATCCTGTAAAGTCTTAATATTGTCCTGCAGCTCCTGTGACTTCTGCCACTCCTTCTTGAACGTATCCCGGAAGATCTGTACCGGCGACCGTGGATTTTGTAGTTGGCGACCACTGCTGCTCAACAGAGCTCTTCCACCCTGCACAAAAGCGCCATTCCGGACCGCCAGCACCGATCCCTTCGAAGCTATTCCTCCTCTTAGCATTGATAACAGCTCTAACGAGTTTCAACTGGCCCAAATCTGCGAGCTAACCGTCTATTATTCAAGAACCTCGCCGACTTAGTCACATTAAGCCTGGAAAATTTTCTGTCCGGTCAGTCACCACTTTCCGGACACTTTCACGGACACCGAACAGCCGCCATCGAAGGTAGAGAAAGACACATATTATAAGAACCTCGGCGGCTCTAAGAAGAGGGCACTCGATGGTCAACACCTATGGCTGAACTAAAGCTGTTAAAGAGCTCTTGGAATGAATTGCCATTCTAAAGGTAGTTTCAGATTTGTCGTGGATAGTGATCAAGGTTTTAACTGCTATGCGATGAGACGTACACCAAGTCTTCGAGTAGTGGATCAAACAGCTAGATTAGAAGCCGTTGGCATAGCCAGATGGACAATCTGGATCTGGTAGATGGTAGCAGAGGGAAACAGGACCATCTATGTCAAACAAGAAGCTGAAACGGGTGGGTTTCATGCCACTTGACTTCATTGGTAACGACAGTCTTGCAGAGATAAGAAGAGGAAGGGAAGCACATAGATCGCGGACTTCTGGCGGTTCTAAAAAGTACAGACTACGGCAGGATCCTGATGTTTTGGAAAAAGTGAATCGTGGTCTGAAAGAAGGTGGGATATGGCCCAGTTCTGAGGGATCTAATGCGAGGGAGGATCATGTGAATGGCAATGGAGGTCAAGGTACAATGGAAAGTGTAAATACTAGTGGTAATTCAAGGGCAAAGATATCGTATCTGGGACAATTGAGGGTATACGATGTGGAAGGCCGTTCCAATGACAAATGCCAGTCTATGATGACGCTTATCAGTGACTCTTCGGGACCAAGAGTTAGTTTCACGTTGGATAGAATGGAAAATAAAGAGGCACAGATCGATATTGGCAAGGATTGTGCCAGGCTTTTGTGTGAGGAGGGAAACACTTCTGTTGGGTTTGTGCTGCGAGAACCGAGGCTCTTACGTTTAGATTCAAGAGTAAAGAGTAGCTCTGAGGAATTCAATGAGTTGCCTCGTAGCACAGGACTTATTTTTATTTGCAATGACACAAGTTCGTTTAAAGAGGTCTTGAAAGCGAGCAAAGTATGCAAGACCCTCGATTTACCTGATCAGAGAGCGTTGGTTGATAAATTGCTCGAATCAGCAACTCTCGAGCAGGACCATGGTAAAGGGCAGGCTCCTGTAAAAGATTCAAGGTCATTTTTTCCACACAAGTCGAACTTTCAATCGATCGACTTTAGGAAAAAATCACGCTCGTCCTCTGAATCAGCGCATCCAATCGGGCTCTCCTCATCTCCTGGACGTTCAAGTAGTATTCCTGTACCGAGGGTCTCCGCAGATACTTTTTACCGTGGAAGAGGCGGTCTCCAGAAACACGCGTTCTCCAAAGTGGAGACTATGAGACAAACAAGAAGCCAGACGCCGGAGCTGGTCCAAAAGACACTGTGGAACGTTGATGATGAAACCGAACATGAAATCCCTGAAAAGTTTGAACCTCAGCTTTGCTATAAATTCGATGACGGAGCGTCCTACACGATCACAAACCAAGATTTCAAATGTCTTTACAATCATGATTGGATCAACGATACAATTTTGGATTTTTTCACAAAGTTTTACGCCGAGAAGGCTGTAAGGAATTTGATCATTACGAGTGAAGAGGTTCACATCATGTCCTCTTTCTTCTACACAAAGCTTGTAAGCGACCCCGCCGACTACTACCAAAATGTAAAAAAATGGGTTAGCAACAGCAACCTTTTTCGGAAAAAGTATGTGGTGGTGCCAATCAATATAAATTTCCATTGGTTTGGTTGTGTCATCACGAATCTTGACTCATTGTTGAAGTTTTTCGAAGAGCTTAGTGAAGCTGAAAAAGCTAAATTGACCTCAAAGGCTGTCAATAAAAGTGTGCCCAACAGATTGACCAGATCGAAGGAGGAACCTCATCTAAATGATATTGTTAGTCGTCTTTCTAGCCGAAACAACACACCCTCAACAACTGAAGATGACGATGACGAGATTAGCATTAGTGTTCCAGTTGTGAAAATTCTGACATTCGACTCATTAAGACAGACCCACTCGCGAGAAATCGATCCTTTAAAAGATTTCCTCATAGCGTACGCAAAAGATCAATACTCCCTGGATCTGGAGAAAAACCTAATCAAGATGAAAACCTGCGCAGTCCCTCAACAGCCTAACCTCAGTGATTGTGGGGTGCACGTAATATTGAATACTATGAAATTTTTCGAAAACCCACCACAGACTATTGAAGTTTGGAGATCAGCAAAATCAAGAAGCAAAAGCAGCACTAAGGTTATTAATGAATATTTTGAAAAGAAGAAGAGGAATTCGGCAAGACGCGACCTGCGGGATACCTTATGGAGTTTGCAGAAGGAACAAATACGGCAGAGAAATGCCAATAAAGCTTCTACTGAAGACAAAGTCGGCATAAATATTGGGGAAGAAGAGGATGGTGATATTGAGATTATAGAAGAACTCACCAGAAGTTCACCGACGTTGCCGCAGCTTAAAAACCCCTCAGATGATCGACAAAATACTTCTGAGATGAAGCAGTTACAGCCATCCGAAGCACAAACGATTCTAGTCGAGAGCTTTACTCAAACCACAGACTCACAATGCTCCCCAGAGGTACTCACTAAAGTCGATGAGGGTAGAACTCTGGATAAATCACAGTTGAGTAGTCAAGACGAAGGAGTTTCTATGAGCACTGTGACGGGGACATCTGTAGCCCCAGTACCTGCAAGACGATTCTTGGAAAGCTCGCCAGCGAAGTCTTCCGATGATGGAATTCTGCCAGGAATAACGTCGCCTTACTTCAGCACCACCTCCTCGAAAAACAGACGAACTACTCTGGATGACAGCATGATAAGTGGTTTGATGCCATCGCGAATCTCGAAAAGCTCTGTCGTTTACAAAGCAAACAAACAAAGACGGACTTCACCTTCTGCACCAATTTCTGAGGAATCCATCTCTGATGGGGATATGTCGGGTTTATCTGTGGCAGTTGAAATGAGAGATAGATACGTAGGGACTTCTGCCTCTCCATCGACGCATGGTGACACGATAAATTTATCTGACCACACGCAGTACGACGATGTCAATTTGGTAGGCTACGAAGAAAATGGTGACGCCGATCGGCTGGAGCAAGTAAGAAGAAGTGTTGAGTCAGAGCTAGCGAACGGTGATGGCGATTTGCTTGACGAGAGAGCTGGATCAGAAAAACATCAGATGACGTTTATTTCTTCAGCGAGAAATGCAACAAGACGCAAGCCATCTCCCAATGACTCAGACAGCGACCTTGTTGATACCCTTCGAACGGATATTTGAATCAATAGGACTACACATGACTGACATGGTGAGCAGTTCGAGAGGAAGACGCTGATTTGCCATGTCAAAATTTGCATCATGGGTCAAAATCCTAATATCGAGGATATGATCCAATAAAGAAAACTTTCGACGGCTCCAATTGAGCCTGTTGAGTGATGATAAATGAAGGGGTATGTAATACACTTTATGCAATAAACTTATGCACTAAGATCTCAGTCATCACTTCCAGAAAAGTTTTGCAAGGATCTACCTTTTGCATAAACCTCATCCTTAACATTTTGCATTGCAACGCCGAACCATTTCTTGATTGCTAATGCTCCTTGCCATGCAATGTAGCTGCTCATGATAACATACAGAGATAAGAAACACATATGTTGTGGTATAGTCCATGGAATATCATTTGACTGGGGTAATAATCTGTAGCGCCACAAGAATCTCATTGGGGCACCAAATGATGTATAGCGTTCTGAATGCAACAGAAACTCCAAAGAGGTGAAAAAAATCCACGAAACAACAAGAGGGATCGTCGTGTACAGGATGAATGAAAGCTGGCCAAGTAAGTCTTGGGATACAATCTTGAACCATGCAAAGAAGGGACGATGCCTATTGCTAGCAGACTTTCTTCCGATGTAGAACGTTCTCAAATTCTCCAAAATCAGAATTGCTAGCTCTTCAAAGTTTCCGTTTAGGATTTGAGTGGGTCTAAATGCCACCTCAAATTCACTAAAATGCTTTCTGGAAAGGTAACCGAGTCCGAATGATCTTAGAGAACGCAGATTGAAAGAGAGGGCGACATGGCGAGTGGACATGACCACGAGCATGCAAATGATATAAACCACGAACTTCGTTTCGCCATGATTTAAAAAATTCAGCATTGCAGCACGGATACCCTGTGGTGGTAAAGGTTGACCGCGTTCGACAACGTTGTTGGCGATTGGTTCAATGTCATCCGCAGCATTATCCGCCACAGGGATTATGTGGTCCCTCAAATTGATTCTTGACATCTTGTATGCGTGATACTTATCGAGCAATATGGATAAAATGACGGCACCACCACAAACAAAAAAGATGTCAAGCTGTTGTACTTTATTTTTGATGAATTGCTTGGCGGCCTCATAACCGAAATGACTACCAGGTAACAATGCGGCAGAGGGAAGGATGATAGCGGCGGTAATGAAGACGACAATGTATTGGCAAACAAGAGTGGTCAATAACACCAGAAGCGAAGCAAATAACCAAACGAAAACTATCAAGGAAAGATATCTCATTCTGAAGCTGGGTGGAGTGTAAACTATCGAATACGCATCAAATTCGGTGTTCTGCTCATCGAGGTAGCCAAAATCACCAGCGTTACGTCTATTGCGCATCTTGATAACCTCCAAATCCAATGGCCTCAAGAGTTTATCATCCTTCGTGACCGGAACGAAAAGTGTCTGAACATAATTTCTAGAGACAATATCAGAGGAAGGAACACGCATTAGAATACCGTCTGGAATGAAGTAAGCGTGTACGTTGGGGTTTTCTTTAAAAAGCTGTCTGGCTTGACTCAAGGTCTTCGGGGAAGTGAAAAGTTCAGGGTTGGACCATTCGGCCTTCCTCTTAGCAAAATACTTGTAGAACAAATTCCTGTAATGGACGTGTCCTCTTTCGGTTGGAACATCATGACCAAGGATAAAGGATGATAAACGTAGCTTTCTGGCAGAGACATCAAAAGCACGCTCCCAGTACTTCCTAATGTAAAGTTTAACGCTTGGTTTTGACTCGACAATTTGTTTTGTGATGTAAAAGGGAACCACGTATATGGCTGGTGCCCAGAATTGAAGGAAGTTATTAGTTGTCAACAATTTCGAATTCAACAACACCGGGAACAGGAATCTAGTATGAAATCCGAATCCTACTATGATAAAAATGGCATAGATGAACATCGAAAGGCACAACCTTGATACTTGAATGCTCATTGGATGGATCAAACTATCATGTAATATCTTGATGTTGGGGTCATCGGGAGACCTGATGAAAAATAGAACACCAGGCCTTATAATATGTTGTCTAATCATGCCAATGTATTTTGCAAACCAGTACATGTACAGTGTACCAATGGTCCAGTATATGAAAAAAATCAAGGGTGGCCAAGCTGTGCAGATTTGAGTGGCCCATATCATTTTGCCAGGACTTAACAATGGAGCAAAGATCGAAAAATCTAGCATCAATCCAGCCAAAACCGGGAATCCTGCCAGTTCAATGAAAAATAACGTAAAAACCTTGAAAGTGCATTTGATGGCAAATAAAATTTGGAAGATGAACCGTCTGGTACGGTTCTTCATACCATTCTCACGACCAAAACCTTTGCATATTATTTCGGAAGAGATGCTTATAAGTGCGATCGTGGCAGTGTAGGAGACCAACGCTGGAATACCTCTTATGATGATCGATGACTTCAAACTGTTGTTGATGTAACCGTGGTAGTAATAAATCCAGGTGCCGATAATGTTACGCGAAATCCACGAATCCAGTTGCTGAAAGTAAGGAATATTCGCCAACGCGTAACCGTAAGGTTTCTGCAGCTGAAGAATGTAGTACACTCGAACCAGGCCCTGCTCAAAGACTTTTCCCCCAAATATCAAAATCCTCAAGAGCCCGAATCCAACAACAGTTGGTAAAAGGTAGGCAACCGCTAGATATGCCGCTATCACTACTTCCGCAACGATGTAGTACGCGAGCACGTTTGTTAATTTTAGTTTCAAATTTATCACTATTGGTGGTGGGACTGGCTGATTGATTTCATCGTCCATTTCCTCGTTCATCATATGATCACCTGCAACATCTTCATCATTCTGGTTAACGACGTTAATTGGCTGTGCATTAGCCAGTTGATTCTGCTGATCGATGAGATTATCGAATTCATTCTGAGCCTGGCGGTTTCTAAAAGCATCGAGCGGCCTTTGAATTGGTATGTCGACTTCTTCTACGCCCACAGCGTTATCGGCTAACTCATCCTCATGCTCCTCATCCGTCAAATCGTCTTCTCTGTTAGAGTCGGAGTCGGTCATTACTTCGTTCTGTGTGTTTCCCAGCGATGTATTTGTCACATCACCTTCTTCTTCTTCATTTGCATCGTCTGCAGCAGTATCATCGGCTTCGTCTCCAGGAGCCTCTTCCTGAGGATCAGCTTCATGCCTTACTTCATCTCTCGTCTTCATCAATCTTGCAAGGTGTTCGATGGTCTGATCATCCATCATAGGAAACCTTTCCTTCAACTGAATCTTGATTAATTCCTCCTTTGTAAACTGTGGGCCTATCTTATGCAGAATCATCTTACTCATCACACTCTCCCTAACAATCATATCGTACTGGAAATACAGACTAATATGAAGAATGACCACCATTATTATCTGTAGTATCGAAAATCTGTAATTTAGCGTATACTGCAGGAGCAAACCCGTGCCACTGGAAATGTCATCTCGATACCCGTAAACAATACTCTTGTGGAAGTCGCCCTTGTAAGGCAATTCTCCATCCAAAATAATTGTATACAGCTTCCCAAAGAAATTCCAAGTCAATGGAATACCGATCAAAAACAGCACAGCCGCCAAATTCAAAGTCAACCCATCCTTGACGAAATGGAAGCAAGAGATCATACTTCGCTTTAATAGTAACGACATGGGTATTCTGTCGGGCATATTATCCGCATAAGTAGTGCTGAAGCTTATCGAATGATGGCAAATATCACACGTTGCCATTGTACCAGGCTTGCTTATGTCTATATTTTTCGAAGAGATCCATTCCATCAAGCACGACTCATGGATATATTTGATTGATCCCTTACACTTGCACGGATGAAACAACGGATTATCATCACTCCCTTCGCCTCGGCAGATTCGACAAGTGCCACCAATCGGTGTATCTGCGTCATAACCACTTTTCACCGTCCCTCGATCCACATCGACGTCCATGACTGATTTCTGGCGGACCAAACGTTTGAACGACTAGTAAAGTTCTGCGAAAAAACTACAACAAATCTAGAAGATGCCTTGAAACCGTAAAGTCTTATTCACTCTGGAGTCGATCTCAAGGACGCTATAGCACTCCTTCCGCTTGTTACTTGCCACCCATCGCATTATCACTTCGGTTACAGATGGGACACAAAAACATCTTAAACGATGAGCAAGGCAAAAAAATAAAAATTAAGCCCTGTAGGGGGCTCGAACCCCTAACCTTGTGATTAAGAGTCACACGCGCTACCGATTGCGCCAACAAGGCTCTTGAACTTGATGTGTAATTTGTTTCTAGAGTTTGGTATGTAGGCTTTTTTTTATCAGCTTTTTTCACTATATTGAACCTTCCAATGTGTTTCATCACTAACGGGTGGTTAAATAGGCTTCAGTCTGTGATTGCTGCTTTTAAGTGTCATCGTTGAACTATAGGACTTGTTTCACGTGTTGCGGTTTTGTGAAGTACAAGACGGTGCGGCTGGACCTTTAGATGACAACTACTTTGATGAACTGAACAAGTGTGCAGGGTATGCTGAGAAGACCACCTACCACGTTGCAATTGTCGCAGGACGATGTTGCAGAACTGATAGCTGAGTTGGAAGAAGAAAAATTGCAACTGCGGATCAAGTCACAGCGTAAGAACTTGACACGATCCTCTACTAGACTCGAACCCGGTATCACTGAAGAGAGGAATTTGGCAGAACCGGCAAACTTGGATTCTTCTTTCCAAATAAGTCCGTTAGATGGAAAAAGGTTGCAACTAGATCCGGCTGATGGACCACCCTCAGCTTCACTGAACTGGTCGAACCGACAAAATGTGGGGATGAATACCAGTGGGAATGGCACAAACGTTGAGGGAAACCCCTTTTACAATAGTCAGGGTAGAACGTGATAGATGAGCTTATTGATAAAGTTGTATATGCAAGTTTTTATACAGATTTAAATGTCTTTTTTGGCCTCCCAGTCCTTTACTTGCGACCTCTTCTCCATTATGTCCACAAAATTTGGTGTGTAGTTGACAGCACCGGCGGGATCACTGCCGATCAGATTGTCAACATTCGTGGCCTTACTCATTTCGATATCCTGTAGATACTGACCCTGGGTGAGCAGTTTCTTGGGACCGACCAATGGGAAGTAAGTTAGCTTTTCGAATGAGAGGAATGAGCTAAGGATGAATACTATCAAGCCAACTATTGCTTCGTACACTATATCCTTAGGAATTTGAACTGGAAGCTCAGGCGTTGTATCAGTTGTGGACTTTTTCAAAAGCTGGTGGAACTCATAACTAGAAAAACCAGAGTGCCCAATTAGGACGATTGAGAGCACGAAGAAAAGCTGCGATTGGAGTCCCATTTGCTGACCTTGACTCTTCGGTTATGTGTAGTTCTTAATGCAAATTAGTCGCTTATAGGTCACCAACGCCGCGATAGAAAATGCAAACAAATTAAATAGTTATGAAATTATCGTTGTACAGAAAACTTGCAGATGCTTCTAGCTAGCTTATGATCGTTATATTTCGGAGTCTTCGATGGGATCATCCTGTAGCATGTTGATATCTTCAGGTTCTTCTGGTGTAGGCTCCCTAATGGGCTTCCCTTTGTTGGTGGGTTTCTTCTCTTGACCAAATATGAGGTCGTCAATGACTTGTGCAAATAATGGTGGCAATTTATCTTTGTTCAGAGCAATTCTTTCTGCTGTCTCCCTATCTAGGAAACCAAGCTTCATCAAGCCCTTCAATTTGATCGAAAATATGAGAAGCGCTTTCTCGGAAACCTTGGATACATGTTCATCATCTATGTCATTGAGGTTAGCGTCTTCCTCGGGAAATCTATCGAGGTGAACTTTGAGTTGCTGGGCACACAAGCCTTCGAGATAAAGGAAAATGCTCAAGAGATCGGAGTTCATTTGTGAAGATAAAAGTCCTGGAACCAATTCTCTCACAGATTGTTTCAAAGAGTAGTGTTTGTCATTCAGATTCAATTCAAACACTTTGATGGAAATAATAAGGTCAATTAACGGGTTGGCTAGCGCCAGCGTGATCAAAAACGTCTCCGAAACATGATCAGTATTGTTGTTGCTCTTGCTAGACATCATCCTCAATGTCTTTTTGAGCGCCTCTAAGATCTTGCAGAGGTAACGCACATCAAGTCGAGGTGATTGTTGTTCGGAATCATCTGTGGCACGCAGGTTCAATATATCGGTCCACTTCTGTAACTCCCAGGTCCCGGCCTGAGCCAAAATGTTGAAGTTGATATCTCTGATGAAAGATTCATCCATATGCACATATTGATGCGGCACTTGCAGTAGGTATCTATTGAGAAATTTGTCCATCAGCGAATCAGGTATATCCAGCGGATAGAATTTTCCAAGCAGAGACAGTTTGCTAGTGAACATCGAGTTTACAGATTCGAATTTCTCTCCTAGATCGTCTTCAGCAGTGGTCAATCTCTCATCCAAAAACTTTTCGAAGAAGATTTTCAGATGCACGATCTGATTTTGCCAGCATTGGTCAAGTTCATCCAGTTTCAGGTCCTTTACATGCTGAACGGTCTCCGAATATGCCTTGTGCTTGACATCGCTCGCCGAGCAGCTCAAGTGTGTCTCGGAGAAAGCTTTGACTATCTTATTGAGGGTTGAGCGTATATCTTTCTCATAGCCTGTATGAATCCAATCCTCGAAGGAGAACAAGTTGAAAATCCCTGTAAGAGAGCAAAGCACGGTGCTTGATTGGAGAGACAGCTGTGTTGCAAGTTTGTCTAGATGTGGTAGAACAGCTTCTGCAACATCAAATCTGGGCTGTGCCTTGATAGTAGCACCGCCGTAGCATAAACCATGAAGTACGGTGACGTACAATGCAGAACTACTAGTATCATTCGGGAGCATTAATTCATCGTCTTTTTGAGTCTCGGCATCATCTGCATCGGAGAGCCGGTTGTCATTCAAGGAAGGGTGTGTTAGATCTCCGTCGTAGATTAGAAGTAGGCATATTTCCTTTATCAGGGAGCCAAAAGAAGGATACAGAAACTCAGCTGCCTGGAATAGAATATTAGAATTTTTTGTTGCTTCTGCGTTATCTCTCAGATGATATTCTAGGGACTCCTTCAAAAGCCTTGTGAAAATGCTAATTTTAACCACTGACGACGTTTTGAGCTCGAAAAGACTACCAGGAAGCGTATGGTTACTGATGAACTCGTCGATTTTCTCAGCTGTAACCTGAGCGAAAAACTTGGCAACTGCCATTAGAAACCTCGAGCTTTTACCGCGGGATGAGACTTTAACTTCTTTCTCATCGAAAATGAGACTTGATATTGCCAATATCTCCGAGTTTTCCAAGTATCCCAAAGCTGCAACCTCAATCAGAACATTGACAGCATGCGTTCTCACGTCTAAATTTTCATCCTTCAAAGCCATCTCCAAGATTCTCTCTTTAAACCTTTCAAAAAACTGACGAACAGCCGAACTATCAATAACTTTATCGTGCTGTTTAGCAATCAGATCAGGCAAGATTTTGAGCACTTGCGATCTAACGTCAGATGAAGAATCGCTCAGAAGCCAACCATAGTACTTTAAAAAAGTGACTTTCATGAAGAACTCGGGGTAGTTTTGAATCCAGATAGCTAAGTGCATCATAGAAAGAGACCGAATACGACTATCGACATCTTTGAATCTATGAACAAAGGACAGTTTGATGATTTGGTCGATAATGTCACGAACAACCATCTTATTGCTTTGAACTTCCTCGATCGTCGCTTCCAATTTCTCCAAAGTCTTCGTGTTGGGCCTCTTCCTTTTTTGCTCCATCTTTAATTGCTTTGATAGCTTTGATAAGTACTTCCTTTCCAGATTTACAACGTGTTCCGTCATGTAATCTTGAAAGATATAAAGGGCGTAGGTTGCAATGTATCTCAAACACCTGATCTTACAAACAGATATTGTTGAAAGCCATGTGAGCAGATCAAGTACGAAGGGACCTGTAGTTACTTGGCCGTCGTCTTCAGCTGAGTCTGTGCAAATTAGTTGCGCTTCGTCCGCTAGATCCATCAACCTTGACATAAGTTCCACGAAATTGCTATAGAGATGAGGATATTTTGCTTTCCTTTTTGATTGCATGCTAATGAGCAAATGGAACTCATGAATTTTTTGCCGCTGAAATTCAAGTTGTACTTCTTCAATGGTTTCATTCGATGACTCGTTGCTATGAACATCGTGGGCCTCCACATGAGCTACGGCACCGCAGCAGCACAGTAACAGGTTGATAAAGTCTTTTAAGAATTCATCTCTATCATTCTTGTACGTTTCGAGCCAATTTCGAGCCAACTCATCAATAGATATATCTTCCGAAGTGGCCAAAATCTCGAACAACTCTGTGGGCTGGAAATCCTTCACTGTCTCCAAAAACTGCTCTTGATCTTCCTTTGACCCCGCCGACATCACTGTTTTACTTCTCCTAGACGAAGACAGTCTTGAACTCTGGCCAGCACTCGATTTTCCACGTTTACTCCCCGATCTTCCCTTCTGCCCAGACGCTTTCCGCTTCTTTTCCTTAGCTGATTCCTCGTAGTCTTCATCTTGGGCATCTTCATCCTCATCTGAGCTCTCTTCTTCGTCACTGAAGGCCTCTTCCACAGCTGTCCTATCATCAATTTGAATCTCGCTCGAATCGCCACCACCCTGAGTCTCTACAGAAGACTTGGTCCTTATCCTGGCAGATCTCCGAACATCAGACATCCTAGGTCTGTTACTACTCGTCCAGTTGATCTCGGTATGCCAAATGTTGTTGATCTTGATCATCTCAAGAGCGACGCGTTTCAACTTAACGCGTCCGTTACCAGCAAGACACACTAGAATCATACACAACGATTGACTCCATACAGAAGCCTGTAATTACACATCTGTTTCGACCTATTCCTGAGCACAGCACTACATCAACCACGCAAGTCTTCACACTCTCACTCGTAACCCAATCTATAAAATTGCGAGGGGCGTAGCACCTCCACCATTCAAACCAAACAAACAATTCCTGCCAAGCTTGTGAACTGGGAGTAAGAGAACGATAGAATAAGCAAAAAAAGCTTTAGCAAAGCGCCCCCAGCCCACTCAATGCGCCCGCTCCTGCTAGCGGAGCCCTAGGCGTGCCAGTACGTTCTGGCCTTCTTAACGATCGAAACGAGGCCCTCTAGTGGTCTCTGATTCGCGCCAAAAGACACATTCGAGTCGTACTGTATGGTTTCCTCCATGTCTGGATCCGAATCACAAGGCTCAAACTCGAGATCCTCCGTGCTGCTTAGCTCGCCATACGACGAGATATTGACGTAGTCGGTCATCCCAGCTTGCGGAGCAGATACCGGCGACAGTATTTCCGGCGACAGCAACTGATCTTCAGCCACCTCGCCACTAAAGCTCAGCAGCTGTTTCTGCTGCTCGTTCTCCTCTCTCACGCTGCTGATAGTCACATCATCCAGTGATCCTTCCATCTCATAGTCATCGTAATTTAACACGTTGTTCGTGTGACCAGAATCATCTACAGCGGTCTCAAAATACGACAGTGTGATCCATTCTTGGTCGTTGATCACTAATTTAAACATCGCCTTCTCTTTCCCACTTATCCTAGGAATCTCCACCTTGTAACCTTCATCTTCATGATACTTGAGAACATAATCCGAGTGCTGCCAATCGTCAAACTCTCCAGTAACCACGATCTTATCCTTGGGTGAGAAATGCACTTGCACCACTTCTCTGGGAATCACAAATAGAATGTTCGACATCGGCCTCATACAAGCAATTGAATCTACACGAACCATCAAACAATCTAGGTTCTATGGTTACTACCAAGCACACAAGATCGATGCAACAGAGCTGCCAGTGATCTCAATTTATCTACATCGATCCTGATCCTCAACAACCCTTGTTTTCGCATCCCAATTAGAGTTTACACGCGGGGGTAAGAGACGATAAAGTGAAAAATGGTGGGTTATAGGTTCTATATAAATATGCCTACTCAATCAGACTCAGCGCTGCCATCATGGCAAAGCCGGAGGTGATGGAGATCAATTGTAGAGTCCAGGTTCTGATCTCGTGTGTCTTGTTCTTGGAAGTTGACTGTAGTACTTGCGGAGCGACGCCGACGGCCGCTATGTAGAGAAAGCCACCGCAGCTGATCGGCAGCAGCAGGCCGGTCTGTGAAGTCCAGCTGGTGGATGTGCCGAGTTCGTTGAGCAAACAGCCAACAGCTGTGCCGGCGAGGGCGCCCAGAGAGGTGAGTAACTGCGATTTGACGGCCTGCGCGAACGTGAAGCCGCTGGAGAGCAGGATGACGAAGTCTCCGAGTTCGTGTGGAATTTCATGGAAAATCACGGCTATGGTTGTGGTGGCGCCGATGTGTTTTGAGTTGTAGAAGCTCGAAGCTAGTGCGATGCCGTCTGTCACGTTGTGGATACAACCGGTAATGATGCTGAGGTAGGCTGAGGCCCGAGAATTGGAGGCTGGGACAGGAGTTTCCACGGATTTTTCGTCTTGTTTCTTGGACTTCCTTTTGGAGAGATCGGCGGTGTCACGAGCAAAGTCGACTGCGGTGCTCTTGGAGGACTCTTGTGGCTGTTGAACGTGTGAATGCGAGTGGGAAGAAATGGATGATTCATTTCCTGAGCCTGTGGATATGATCCTCAAAATTTTGTCTACCGTTAGAAACAGTATGAACCCTGCAAAGATCGCAGAGCCCATACGAGCAGACGATGTGTGGGATTCAGCCGCAGACTCGAATATCTCAGGTATCAAATGCAGAAAGACATCACCTAGTAGAGTTCCAAAAGCAAACGATACCAGAATGGGCAAGAGTGCGCTGTCTTGGTTCGTTGAGCCGCTCTTTCTTAGGCCTGGAATTGAGAATATGACAAAACATGGCGCCAGTTGAATGGCCAGAGTGGCCAAGATGGAGTTGTAACGAGGTGAATAGGAAAAAATTGTCTCTTGAACTAGCTGTCCTATATTTGTAATAGTATTGATCTCGTCGTCTGATGCCTGATGCAAGGAACTCTTGTGAGCAAAGCCAGTTGCACTTAACAAGGCCAATTGGAGCACTTTCTTGCTCAAATGACCCATGCTAACGGACTCACGTTGTCTATATTATTTGGTTATAGATTTAACAGATGCGTTGAGTAAGCTTGCTTTTTGCCTTGTTATTAATTCTTCATAGTGACGGAATGTGCTTCCGATGAGACGAAGAAAAGATTCTACTTAAAGTACAACTAGATTATATTACAAGGACCAGGGTTTATACACCTGTGGTTCTGCGTGAGACAGCGCTTCCACTTGTTGATCGGATTTCTTTTGCAACTGATCTTGTTCGACATCTATGCCCACTTCTTCTTCGACAAGTTTAATTCCAGAGTCGACTTGGTCTGAGTTCAACACCAATTTCTTGGAGATATTCATATTGGCCAACTCGGCATTCAGTTCGGTGATTTGCTTGCTTAGCGATATCCTGTCGTTCAGTATCTTTTCCGATTCTTCTACGTATTTGGATTTTTCCTGTTGTAAAGCGGCCTCCAACTTGTCCAGTTTCTCGAATTTGAGATCTAATTTCTTGGTTTTCAAGCTGACAAGTTCTTGTGCGACCGCCTGTGTCTCTTGAAGATACTTTGCCGAGATCTGCCTTGCCGATTCAGGAATTGTTTGCTCTAGTGTCTCCTTATGAAGCCCCTCCAGCAACGCTTTTATTGTTTTGTCGACGGCCTCTACTGTACTTGTGCTTCTGTGTTGTTCGTGTCCCTCATTCACCTTGGGCTTGACCTCTCCTACAATATCGTCGATGTACTTATCCTCGATCGGTAAAGTCAAGAATTTCTCCACACACTCCTCTATCGACTTGGTGTTTCCAACGTGATCTGCGATCTTCTCCCATTGATCCTCGTACATTTCGATGGCTTCTAACAGTAGAAGCAATTCCTGGTCCGACCACTGCCTTTTTCCTGTTCTCATATCATCCTCCATTTTGATGAAGTCAGAAGACTGGAAATTGGCCCCAAAGTGTCCTTCTTGGAAACATCTGGAACATAGATTGGCGTCTCTAGCACGCAAATTATGGTAATGAACCATGACCGCATCGTTCCCACACGTGTGACATACGTACGTCTTGTGGATCTGTCTAGAGGTCTTGTCCCTTGATTGTAAAGCATTGAAATCCTGCGTCGTGTCGTAGACGCTTTTCCTTAGAGATAAGTTAACGGGGAACGGTTCGCGCCCGAGAAACTTGTACTCTGCAGGTGCAGACTCTTGAGCCTTTGTCTCTGTCTCCTCCGTAGGTTCTTCCTTGACAAGTTCAGATGGAACAAATGGTTTCAATCCCTGTGGTGTATCGAGAATGACCTGGAAATGACCCGTGAAAGAAGGTCCGATCAATGAAGGCTTAGAACGTGGATCGATCTGGTAGTTGATTAACCCCCATTTCTCTAAAAAGGCATGAATCTTGACAATAGATGCTACATCCATGGCAATGTTTCTTCTGACTGCAGTCATGGTCAAGTACTCATACGGTGATAGTCGGTAAGTGTTGATCATGAAATTCCTTGCATCTTTGTAAGCCTTGGGAGTCTTAAACCTCGAAGAATCGTCAAAGAAATCCGGAATTGATCTCTTCTCAATCTCATGCACCTCGGAGAACTCAAACCATGAAGCAAATGAGGGGATAATGACCGGGTGTGCTTGCTTGGCAAGAAACCTTAAAGCCTTATCTTCCAATTTCTGTGCTTCTTGCTCATAGTTGACCTCTGCTGCTTCCTGCTGTTGCAGTTGCTGTTGTTGCAGATGCGGTAGTAGTGGAGGAGCGCTGCCACTGGGGACTGGCTCCGCGGTACCTCCAACTTCAACGTTCGATGGATGTTCTTCAGCGCCACTCATAGCCCTGCAATCAATTCGTCAAGCCTAAACTCACTCTCTGCTTCCACCTTTGATGGTGAACTTTTCAAAAGCTCAAGAGGTTTACTTAGATAAAAAAAAAAAGAGTCCAGTACCTGTAGTTCAAGCAAAGAAGTCACGTGGAAACGTGTAAGGCCGAAGTAAGCTAGGTTACTGGGACCCTTTGACTTCTTGGCAAGTGCTGCAGCGCTGGTTGTGGTTAACGGTCACGGCTAAGGTTTAAAGAGTCCTTTGATGTCTATAAGATGGTCGATGGGAACGCGAAACTATCAGATGAGTCGCTGAAAAATTGACTCCAGAGGTTGTGCAAGATTAGATTCCATGGCAGTCGGTCGGACCACTATCATGACGAGGTCATTGAGGAAGGGGCGTGGTCAGAGAGGTCGTACCTATAAGGAGAAGGAAGAGTCCGACCTAACGGCAGACGTAGGTCTCTCTGGGAGCGATTCTGAAGAAGTGGCCGTAGATGAACCCGAGAAAGATCATCTCTGGCTCAAGGATGACGTTGAAGATGGGAGTGACGTTAAGCTGGACTCTGGCGATGAGATTGATGAGCAGCAACTAAATGACCTATTACAAGAAGCTCGGTTGAAACAACAGCAGAGGAATGCAGCCGGTGAAGAGTCTGACGAGGAGGTTGATGAGATGGATAAAGCTACTGTTTCCTCGAAGCTAAAGAGACTGGATGAGTTTGTGAAGCAGAGTCAGGTTTATTCCAGTGTCATCGCGGATACGCTTCTTGAACGGTCAATGGAGAAGAAAGAGCAGAGCGAACCACCCGCCAAGAAACAGAAGAAGGCTGCGAGGTCCATCACGGACTTTTTCAAGTCCAAGAAGCAGGAGGTAGTATCTGACAAGGGCTCTGTGTCACTAGATGAGCAAACGATCCGTGAGCAACAGCCCAACCTGCTGGAAAACTGTCTTTTGAAACCTTATCAATTAGAGGGCCTGAACTGGTTGATTACTTTGTATGAAAATGGGCTGAACGGTATCTTGGCGGATGATATGGGGCTGGGCAAGACCATACAGAGCATAGCACTGTTGGCGTTTATATATGAGATGGATACTAAAGGTCCGTTCTTGATCGCGGCGCCGCTGAGCACCGTTGATAACTGGATTAGTGAGTTTGCTAGGTTTGCTCCAAAACTTCCAGTGCTCAAGTACTACCATCAAGAAGGTATAAAGGAGCGGAGCAAGCTATTGAGGAAGTTTTTCAAAGAAACCGGTGGGACTGGGGTTGTTGTAACATCCTATGAAATTATCATACGTGATGCTACTCAAATAATGTCTAAACAGTGGAAGTTTTTGATCGTAGACGAGGGCCATCGCCTAAAGAATATCAATTGCAAGTTGATACAGGAATTAAAGAAGATCAATACTAGTAATAGATTACTTTTGACCGGGACCCCACTTCAGAATAATCTCGCAGAACTTTGGTCCTTGTTGAACTTTATACTGCCCAATATATTCGCCGATTTTGAAATATTCAATAAATGGTTCAATTTCGAAGACATGGACCTGCAGAGCAACTCATCCAAATTGAATAGGGTGATCAATGACGAGCTAGAGAAAAACTTGATATCGAATCTTCACACAATCCTGAAACCCTTCCTACTGAGAAGATTGAAAAAAACTGTACTGGCAGACATCTTGCCGCCCAAAAGAGAGTACATCATCAATTGTCCCTTGACTCCAATGCAAAGCAAGCTTTACAGAATGGGTCTAAGCGGCAAACTCAAAAGAACCATCTTCAAAGAGTTGATAAAGATGTTTTTCACTTTAAATTCCAGTCACATCGGCAAAGTCTCCAACAAATCGATCAGAGAGTTCATCACTTATAAGTTGGCAGATCAGGGAACAGACGATGAGCCTCCGAACCAGATTATAGAGAAAATGGACGCATTGTATGAGAAGTACTTGCACAAGGAGTTCTCCAGTATCAAGTTGCAGAACATGATGATGCAGTTGAGACAAGTGGTGGATTCTTCGTTCCTGTTCTTCTTTCCTTACTTGGATCCCGCCGAGATGACGCTTGAAGTGCTGCTAGAAACATCGGGTAAACTCCGGATTTTGAACCAACTCCTCCCTCCAATACTGGCAGAGGGTTGCAAAGTGTTGATTTTTTCACAGTTTGTCAGGATGCTTGATTTGATTCAAGATTGGTGTGAGCTTAGTTCTTTATCCGCATTGAGAATAGACGGATCAACGGATAGCGAGACGAGAAACTCCCAGATCTCGCAATTCAACGACCCAAAGGACTCGACTAACGTTTTTTTACTGTCGACAAGGGCCGCAGGCCTCGGAATAAACCTCGCAGCCGCCGACACAGTCGTGCTCTTTGACAGCGACTGGAACCCTCAAGTCGACCTTCAAGCAATGGATCGCTGTCACCGTATAGGCCAAAAGAATCCTGTCATAGTTTACCGATTATGCTGCGATAACACAGTGGAGCACATCATCCTGACCAGAGCTGCTGGCAAGAGACGTCTGGAAAAAATGGTCATCCAAATGGGTCAATTCAACACTTTGCGAAAGCTGGCACTCAATGAAAAATCCTTTTTACAGCAAGCAGGCACTGCTACTCACAGTCCCAAGGCTAAGAATAAGGAATTAGTACAAGAGCTATCGCAATTGCTGCTCAGTGATGAATCCAGTATTGGGTTCGACAAGAACTCCGCCGATGGAGGTAGTTTGACTGAAGAAGAACTTCGCGAGCTCACAGACCGCTCTCCCGATGCTTACCAACCAGGCAGAGACGCTCAAGGGCCACATTTCAGACTCTTTGAGACTTCTACAAGCCAGCTTTAAAGACCACTGCTACTTATATAGTGATGATCTGTGTCACTCTACACGTCGGTTCTTGTTCAACACCCCCCGCCCCCTTTGGGCACTATTGAAGATATTTCACTATCGATCAGTTAAGAGATGATGGTTTGGTCTCTAATCAGCGGTAGTCCGCAATTCATTGTCTTTGCTCGCAAATCATAGCTGGACTGGGGCCTGTGGTTCGTGCTTTGCAGCCTTTTGATCGCATAGAATCGCTAGACAGAAGTCACTTACGATAAATCAGGATGCCATTGAGTGAGGGGCAAAAGTTGGAATACGATCTATATCAGAAGGAAGTGGAAAGGCAAAGTCCTAGTGACTTGTTACAGTTCTCCGCCAACTACTTTAATAAGAGGTTGGAACAACAAAGGTTGTTCATGAAGAATCAGGAGGCATTTGCCATGTCGAAGGGGATAACACTTTTTGATAAGCCTTCTAGAAGTGAATCGGTGGTGGCAGCATCTTCTAGTCTTGGTGGTAAAAATGGTGAAGAGAAGGATGTTCTTTTCAAGTCGCCATTTGCCAATCAGGATCCGCATTCGACACATGACGATGAGAGCTTGAGTTCCGGTTCTCAATCGGGGTCTGCTGTGGGGCTGTTTAAGGGAGACTTCAACGTTGGGATGGAGAGTAGTAAACGGGTTAGATCTCCTCTTGATCCGCACAGCGGCGATTCCAGTGACTCGAGGAGGAAAGCTAATGTCAACCATCAGCCATTACCTCTGAATTTCAATGCTGAAAGGCGTACATCTGTCAGTGGTGAAACGTTTCAACCAAACAAGTTTGACGATTGGACACCAACGCATTATTCGGAGAAGAGTGAGGAACAGTTGAAGAGATTGGCAAAATCTATCGGTAGGAATTTCCTATTCAATAAGTTGGATGATGACAACAAGAGACTTGTGATCAACTCTTTAGAGGAGAAATCGGTGAAGAAAGGCACTGAAATCATCAAGCAAGGTGACGAAGGTGATTATTTTTACGTTGTGGAAGAAGGTACGGTGGATTATTTGGTGGATAATAAGAAAGTCAACTCGTCCGGCGCGGGTTCGAGCTTTGGTGAGTTGGCTCTAATGTACAACAGTCCAAGAGTGGCCACTGTGCTGGCAGTCACAGATTGTATCTTGTGGGCTCTCGATAGGATGACTTTCAGAAAGATACTTTTGGGTAGTTCTTTTAAAAAGAGATTGATGTACGATGAGCTATTGAAGAGCATTCCGATCCTCAAATCTTTGACCACATACGATCGTGCCAAATTGGCAGATGCTCTTGATACAGAATTTTACGAACCGGGACAGGTTATCGTACATGAGGGTGATGTGGGTGAGAATTTTTACCTGATCGAATATGGTGAGTGTGAAGTCTCTAAGAAGGGTCAAGGGGTGGTGGCTCAATTGAAGTCGCACGACTACTTTGGTGAAGTGGCCCTGTTGAACGATCTACCCCGTCAAGCCACCGTTACAGCTAAGACAAAAACCAAAGTGGCAACTTTGGGCAAAAGTGGTTTCCAGAGGTTGTTGGGTCCAGTTGTAGATGTCTTGAAATTGAATGACCCAACTCGAAAGGAACATGATACAAAGTAAATACGTCACCATAAACTCATTCTTCAATGCTATATTTTCTTTAATATACGTAAAGATAGTGTTAATTTGTTACCAGGAAGATCCAGTGTAGTACTCCTTCTGGTTGTACATCCAGATCAAAGAGGTGGAGGCCACGATCAATGGCCCCATGAAACCCTTGCCCAATTTGCAAGTACGGAAGATCAACAATTCAGTCCCAAAATGACCTAGAGCGATCAAATAAGAGATGAAGGTCAATTGGAAGACATGCTCCTCGTTCAAATATAGTGCACCATACAGTCTAATGACACAAGAGACAAATGTCCAAGTACCAAAGGTTCTAGCACTCAGTGCAGTGGTTTCAGATGGCTTGTTCTCGTAAACTCTGCGGGTCAATTCCAAGCCTGAAATGTATGTTTGTAGTGAATTAAACACTGAAACTACCGAGATGAACAACAACCATTTGGGCAAGTAACCTGGTGGCATAGAAGCGACCTTGTTCTGAGTGAAACGAATAACATCTTGGAAGGACAACATTGTGTATACTGTGGTCACTTCTCAAAGAGTACAGAAGTGTCAAGTCTACGAACACTTGTCACTGGAAGGAAGATCAGCTTCTTAAAAGTGATTTACTTGTCGTATAGCAGCCAAATTGCAACATCTTCCGTGGACAATGACGCTAAGATGCTTTAAAGCTTGATGGAACCATCTTTTACACCTTTCGAGTATGTCCAGAAGCCCAATGAAGGCTTCTAGAGTACTCTCTCTGTCAGGTTACATAGAGTTCCCATGTCCCGCTCTTGGAGTACATTTCCGACCCGATCAGAGCCAGATAAGACTCAATGCCAAGACTGGAGTATATACATAGGCCAATTGATCTTGGAGAGTGGCACAATGCTATCCAGAGCGCTTACTTCTCTTACTGAAGTAGTATTCTTTGTAGTATCGCTCGATTGTAGTGCAGACCTTGAAGAACGCTTTAAAAAAAGCGAGAGGACCACTCCTTTATTCCTAGCAAAACCAACGGAGTAACGATTGAATAGTACCAAGATGAGCTCTGATAATGCCTACGATGCTTCACTAGATTTGCTGCGTAGACTGGATCCTACTCGTTTGCAAGAGCATTTACACAACTTAATTCAATTAGATCCCTCGTTAGCAGAGGACCTCCTATCCTCAGTGGACACACCTTTGACCATCAAGCGTGATCCCAAGGCCTCCCAAAGAGAGTATTTATGCTGTGATTACAACAGAGATATTGATTCTCACAGGTCGCCTTGGTCGAATGAGTATTTCCCTGAATTGCCAGCAGACGATCTACAGGAGAGTCCATTTCCCTCTGAGAAATTGAGGCAGTTAGAGATCCTGGCCAATGATTCCTTCGATATATACAGAGATCTCTACTACGAGGGTGGTGTGTCGAGCGCGTACCTGTGGGAACTGGATGAGGACAACTCAGACGATTTTGCTGGAGTTGTGCTGTTTAAGAATGGAAATCAAAGTTCTAGTTGTTGGGACAGTATCCATGTTTTGGGGGCTATTCGCAGTGGTAGCGAGTTCACGTACCGTTTGACTACAACTGTGATTCTTCATCTAGACAAGACCAAACAGATGACACTATCAGGGAACTTGACGAGACAAACGGAAAAGACAGTTGTGGTATCTGCAGCACAATCCTCTAGTGAAGATCATTTGAACGTTGCTCATATCACCAATCTGGGGACCATGGTGGAAGACGTTGAGTCCCAGATGAGATCAATGTTGGAAGCAGTTTACTTCGAAAAGACAAGGGACATTTTTCATCAGACCAAAAATAGTTCTCTCAGTACAGAGGAGATCAATAAGGAAGCTCACGAAGAGATCATAAAAGGTTTACAAGGCTTGTAAGGAATTGCTAAATAGACATCAATAGTGGTGCAACCATTATGGATCATCATCAACGATTTTGAAACTTTTGACTAACTTCGTTCAGTTGAAAAAAAAAAACATTGAAGATGTCAAATCTTTGACATTTTGTTCAGTCAATCGTCTTTAATTTGGGGTCTTTGATCTGTTTTGATTCTCAATTCAATTTCAGAGCTGGAAAGCACTTTATCTTTGCAAGTTTTTTGTTCTTTCATTGAAATTTGACAGTGTAGCACTCATAAACAAGCGTTGCCATCATTTGTCACCATCAACAAACTTACAGGGCAATTGTACCATTCTTTCGGGTCTGTTGATAATAAAAGTAATCAGCCCCCAAGTTTGGAATGAGGAGTAAGAAGTGGTCGGAGTCCAGGGTCTATACCAATGCTAACCAGCTCAGAGCTCAGGATTATTGGGACTACGAGAATACTACAATAGAGTGGTCGACAAATAATAAGCAATATGAGATCGAGAATAAAGTGGGACGGGGTAAATATTCTGAGGTCTTTGAAGGTGTTCAACTTAGTACCAGAGACATAATCGTGATCAAGATGTTGAAGCCGGTAAAGAAGAAGAAGATTAAACGTGAGATCAAGATTCTGACAAATTTATCAAATGAAACTGAACCACCAACTTTGAAGCCGTTCGATAAAGAAGCCTACTATACGAATAAAAAGCAGGAAGTTGCACAATACATGAGATCATATTTGTACTCGCTCCCACATAACGGTCATGAGAACATCGTCCAATTGTTGGATGTTGTGAGAGATCCAATCTCAAGAACTCCCGCTCTAGTATTTGAGAACGTCAATAACGTTGATTTCCGCATACTGTATCCCAAGTTTACTGATCAGGACATGAGATTCTACATGTTTGAGCTTTTAAAGGCCTTGGACTATTGTCATTCCATGGGTATAATGCATAGAGATGTCAAGCCACATAATGTCATGATAGACCACAAACAGAAAAAATTGAGACTGATTGACTGGGGTCTTGCAGAGTTTTACCATGCGAATATGGAGTACAATGTTCGTGTCGCATCGAGGTTCTTCAAAGGACCAGAGCTGTTGGTTGACTATAGAATGTATGATTACTCGTTGGACCTGTGGTCGTTTGGTACCATGCTTGCATCTATGGTGTTCCAGAAAGAGCCATTCTTTCACGGTACCAGTAACACCGATCAACTGGTTAAAATCGTTAGAATATTGGGGAGTGAAGACTTCGAAAAGTATCTGCTGAAATATGAAATAACTTTGCCCCGTGAATTTCACGATATGGATCAGTATATTAGAAGGCCATGGCGTAGGTTTATCAACGACTCCAACAAACACTTATGCGACAATGAAGATGTTATAGATCTGATCGATAATCTATTGAGGTATGATCATCAAGAAAGACTTACTGCCAGGGAGGCTATGGGCCACCCATGGTTTAGCCCAATCAGAGGAGACTGAAAGTAAGAAGAAAGGGATTCGAGTGGGAACAAACTCTTACTCAGGAATTTATCGCCCAGTCCGGCCAACGGATCAACCTGAACTCCGAGATCATGTCAAGGTCACCCGCAATAAGCAATGTTGATTGTAAGTGCATCCTTTGCCTTGTCATTCTGATAGCGTGGGCGACAGGTTGCTTCACGTAATCATCGAGCAAGGACCATAGCACAGCGTCTAGGACTTTCAGCAACTGTTTGATAACTATTTTCAAAGTATTCGATTTTTGTCGGGAAGTGTCATCATTCTTTCTCATCACAAAGACGATGTCCTTCACATGTCTATCCGGGAAGCTTTTCATCCTTGTCAAATAGTGCTGGTTAAATGCCACACCTCTCTCATGCACAGTCAACTTCTTGGACGAAGTCTGAGCTATGAATGCATGCAAGAGGTTTTCAATATACGTGCAAAAGTCACAGATAATTTGGAAAAACTGCCTCACGTTATCAGCCTTTTTCTCGGCACCAAACGATAGAGCTGTCTTCAACTTAAGGTTCAAAATCACTACAAGAAGCTTGCAATGTAATTTGAGCACTTCTGGTTTTTTTATAGACAAACTCTCTTTAGAGGAAAACCTCTGTATAATCTTTGAATTTTTTGTTTTGTTTACCAGAACATCATTTCTGATGAACCTAACCACAAGACAATCCATAACAAACTTACACGGATCCTGCAGCTTAAAACAACAGAATGACGCCAGTAAGAGCTGAATGCAACTGATCAAGCGATTGAGAGCATTTCGGTGACTAATCCTGGTTCCCATGCTTCGAATCGCGATGATCTCTTTGTAGTTTGGTATAACCCATTTATTGACCTCTTGAACACTGACATCTTCACTTAGAGAACTGATAATATCCAAGTTATTATCAATCTTCTTGAACCTTTGAATGCACTGGTACACAACATCTAATTGCATCAGAAGAGGCTTGTTAGCCTTCAAATGCATCAATTCCTCTGGTATGAGGGAGTAAATGTCATTGATCCTGTGGACATTGCGCTTTACACTTAGTTGGCGTTTCTTGGTAGCTAGTAGTTTGGGATTTCTGCGTTTTATTATGGCAAAACACTGAAAGCTCTTGGTCAGTATTTGAAGAGATCCTTTGGTTCTTACAAGACAAAACATACAACAATCCAATCCACCAGCGAGTGATTATCTCTTTTACGATCTTCAGCGGGTGAAATGCTCATTTTGTTCCTGAACCTGTCTTATCTCCTGCTGTTGTGGGTGATAAACTTGGAGATTTTAGCCGCGGACGTTGATCCTTGACCCTTCTATTCCACCAAATAAAAAGTCATATTCTCTAAACACCTGTTATAAAGATACAAAGCTCATAATGTATTCTATCAAGACTCCTCGATTTTCACAACCAAACCATCGTTATCAACCTCCTGAACATCGGAATCTATCATTAGCATCTCTTCGATAATATCGAACGATTGACTATCGCCTCCAGCACACTTCTTGAAGTGAGATTCCGAGAATTTCTTGAACTTTGACACCAGTTTTTCGTAGTAGTCCAGCTTTTTCTTCATCACTTTGTTCTCCTTGACCAAAAGATCGTAATCTTTCTGCAGTTGTAGTTGGGCGACTTTCTTCCTCTGCCGACATTTGGATGCTGCTATTCTATTTCTCTCCAAAAGCCTGGCCCTCTTCCAGGCGTTGGTACCCGGTACTGGGTCCTGTGAACGATGATTTTTCGAATTGTAGTTACTTGGTTGCCCATAGAAAGATGCGGAATTCGAACATGACGACGATGAAGTCCTGCTCATGTAGCCATTTGCTGAAAGGGGGGCTGAAGGAGCCGTAGCGAATTCTTCGTTTCGAGTCCCCAGATCATCTGGTAACGGATTGTTCATGGCTTTCTCCTCTTTGACTGTTGGCTGTGAATTCCACGAGGGTGTCTTGAGAACGGGTGCCGCTTGAGCTTGCGGAGCGTTCTCGCCAGCAGGTAGGTGGATCAGACCGCCTTTAGATGCATCAATGTTCACTCCTGCGGGCTGCTCGTAATAGTGCTGTTTTACTTGCTGATTTTCAAACCTTTGCGGTAGTGGGGGTGGTTGTGTGTTATAAAGATTCTCCACAGTTTCCAGATCTGCGCCCAATTGGCTTATCTGACCGTTGGATATGGAAATCCTCCTCCTTCTACCAGGCTCATCATACCTGGTCAATGAACTCTGAAAGATTGGCGGATTTGTCATCGGCAGATGCGACACGTCCACACCAAACGGTTGAAAAAAAGGTGACAAAGTCTCCTGTATCGATGGGTCCGTTAACACATGCTGATTGTAAGTATGACTCATCGACATCGGAAACAGCGTATTTCGAGTCTCTCCTTCTGTCCATCTGTTGCCATGCGCACTATCCACATTGCCATTGTCTGCAGCAGGTAGAAACCCCGTGTTCATCATAACTTCTCCAAACGGTGCCTGCTGCTCGACCGGAGCATGTGATACAGGCTGAGGCCCCGCAGAATTCAACACAGGTTTGTAAGCCATCGATGTAGGACCATTACTCAAGTGCACGTGACTTTGCTCTTCATCTAACATCTCTCGTAATAGTTTATTGCCGCTCCCAAGAGCCTCTAAAAGCACCTTATTTCCTAGAACCTAATTTTTCGGTACCTCTATTCGAGCTACCGCAAGGTTTAGAATGCACCGCGGTGATGTATGTCGTCAGAATGATGGAATAACCATTATCAAATGATATTTCATCCTTCTGCCGAGGCATAGAATTTCCAACTTTTCAGACTCCTGTAATCTAAAAAGGAAAGAGAAGAGGGGCAATTTCTCGTACAAAACGAGAACATGATAGGCAACTCGAAGCTTGCCCGTTTGGGAAAGAGAAACTGCTACCTCGGGCAACAATTTCTACTTTTGAACACGGCAGGCACATTCTTAGTGGGGCTCGCATATTTGTATCCCTTTTGGGAGATTATAGGCACAATTGCCCAGCACTCAGCTCTTTGTGCCTTATGGCGGCCAGCTCGAACTTGAATGCTCGAAGGCTTCAGTACAGATGATGGGAAGGAAGACTGTTGCTGCGTAGCAACTGCGGTCTTATCGCTGAGGGATTGAAATGGCTGGGGAGAGAAGATTTTTTAAAAGTCCTGCTGACTTGCCGGAGGATATATTCGTAGAGAACGAAAGAGGGTTCACTTTCCTTGGATATCCGATCTTTTCAGCTAAATTGTTGATACCAAGGTTAGATCCGACCAATTTCCAGCTGGTTAACTCAGAAAATGGGCTGCTGAAGAACATCTCGAACGCTTCGGTGCATACGATAGCAGGACTATATCCCTTAGCAAAGAATGAGGTGAAGAAACGGGAACAGGAGGGCTGGTTTGTGCTGATGGAGTACGAAGACAAAGCGGATATGGATGATCAGGGCTGGGTGTACAGTTGGCATTTTGGTACTGACAGATGGAAATCGAAGCATGGCTTTGTGCGAAGGAGGGTTTGGGTCAAATTGCCCGAGAAGGATCTCAAAGAGTCTCGCTTCGTGTCGCGGAAGAGACCTCTTATGGTGACCAAGTCAGCTACCAATAGCAGCTTTGTGACTGCAACCGACGACCAGGGGTGGCTGATCGGCGCTTTGAAGGCTTCACCACTCGATAGGGAAAGGTTTGAACTGTTGGAAGCGCTTTGTGAGAGAGGGGAATTGAAATTGAGTCACCTACAAGATGGACAGTTATGCCAGAGAATACAGGACAGTTTTCAGTATAAACCATCGGCAGAGAAATTTAGTCAGGTTTGGCTGCCGAATAAGATAAGTAAAATGAGTAGTTCTCTCTGACATAAAACGCATTTGAAACAAAACTGTGACATGTAGCGGGTCAAAATTAATCATGTTCTACTTGAAGCCAGTGATGATGATCAAGTCCAAGCTACCATAACGTCTTCAGAAGAGGGCAATGATGCCTTACCTGTTGTCAGCACCCTCGCTACCGAAGCGGCTGCTTCGCTGCCCTTTTGAACCCATCACGTTGACTCTGACGCTGGCATCATTGATATCGATATGGACTAACTACACACTTCTTAACGCGTACTCGAACCCGGAAGCAGAGGATAATTCACCAAGGCTGATTACTTCCACTGCAACTGCCACTAGCAAGATAGTAATCAGTGCGACATGCACATCAACATTCACACCAACGACAACGTTTCAAGGGGTTCAAGCCTCGATTGAAGTGAACGACGGCGCCATTGAAGAGATCATTGAAAAGTACAGTGTTCAGAAAATGGAATCTTTGACTGATCTGGTGAAGTTCCAAGTCTTGGATCCGCTGTGCTCTGAGTGGACCCAAAATTTGGAAAACTGGAACAACTCACTGAACTGGGTCATGGAGACCAAGAACAGCGACTACAACTCATTCCAGGCCTTTAAGGACGACATCAGCCTTCAATTCCAGCAGGAATCCTCGAGAATCAATGAAACTGTGGACCTTCTATCTCGAACGGCGCTAACAGTTGGTCAAGTAAATGGTCAAGAGCTGACTCAAAATTTATCCTTGAGCTACTGGCTCATAGATAACCTTTTTACTAATTTCACCGCAAGAATGAACGAGTTTGATAACCTGTACCGAAATGTGCGGGTTCCGGCAGTAACCTGCCCGGAATTCTCATTGACATTGGTGAACATTTCTGAATCATTGGATAAGACTAAAACAAACTTTCTTGCCGCTCTGCATAGCATTGAAAAATCACACAATTCCAATGTAACGGTAAATGCAAAGTGGCACACTTCGAAGGCTCTGGAGCGGCCGAGTGGGGAATCCCTAAACCTACTCAAGCGTTGCCGCCTGTTGACGCTGATAACCTGCATTTCCTACTTAGTCATGGTAATTGTTGTAGGTCTCTACGAAATGCTCATATTTTCCTTTGAAAGGTCCATCTTCAATCTACACATGGCCGATATGCTCGATCGATACTCAGAAGGCAGAGAGTCCCAGAGCGAGATCAAAATGCAGCAAAGTGTTCGCTCGACAACGCAGGAGCTAACTTTCTCTCTTAAGGAAGCAATGTCATACAAAATCGCCAACCGCATTTACTTTTCAGGAGGGAGTTCAGTGCTAACGTGGCAAAGATTGTCCTCCGCATGCCTGTGGATCTGGTCCAGCGGCAAAATATTCTGGATTCTTATATTTTACACAGTCGTCCACTTCCAGATTTTATCCTCATTGACACAATCACACCAGATATCAGCGACCACAGGTCATCAGGCGACGCTAATGAATAAAGCCAACGATCCTGCGTTTAAAATTGCATCACACCCATCATCCATATACTTAGAGACACAAGAAGCCTGCGAAGATCTCGAGGCGACCTTTGAAAATATCATGGCTACTTCAGCCAAGACACATCTCGTTGATCTAGTCCATTTGCAAATAGACGGCATCAATTCCGAGATGACAGTACTGGCAAATCAATTTAACGCAGTTTCGTGGGCAAATATTTCCTCGAACGAGTCCCTCACATTTTCGACATCATGGGAAACAGCCGGTAACAACTCATTGACCTACATGTTGATGAGCCAACTGATAGAGAACCATGTCAGTCTCGATGTCAGTGGCGCGACGCAGGATAATAAATCGACGCTTTTCAAGAGGAATTACAAGACGCCGCAAGGCAGCAACTATAGAAACCTGACATGGCATTCAATCATCAAATGGTTCCTGATCGCCATCACATCGGCAGCGTTTATTCATCATCTTCTCGGATTTATCATATTGAATTAGTATGAAGATCGCTGTCATCGGAAACGATTTGGCGATTTTGCCAGATGATCTTCATTTTGCAAAAAATTTCATCACCTTAACTGTGCGTGGGTTTGACTTCTCAGCTAAGACTAAGAGATGGAATAGGCATTCTTCAGCTAATTTGAAAGAAATTTGGCCAAATCGACTCGAAACCAGTGGGATTGGTTAGAAGATATCGTTTGGCGCTTAATCCATTGAAATTGAAGTATTGCATTTGATCCTGGAGGATAGGAGAGAAGAAGGAAGCAGTTAGGTAGTTGAGTGCTAGCGAAAAGGCGATAATGGCGCACCGTAAATTACAGCAGGAGATTGATAGGGTATTTAAAAAGATCAACGAAGGTCTAGAGATTTTCGATACTTATTATGAGAGACATGAGAATTGTACGAATAACCCTTCGCAGAAGGATAAACTGGAGTCCGATCTCAAGAGAGAGGTGAAGAAGTTGCAAAGGCTCCGAGAGCAGATCAAATCGTGGCAAAGCTCACCTGAGATTAAGGATAAGGACGCCCTACTGGATTACAGGAGGTCAGTGGAGATCGCCATGGAGAAATATAAAGCTGTGGAGAAGGCTTCAAAGGAGAAGGCCTACTCTAACATCAGTCTGAAAAAATCAGACATGTTAGATCCGCAAGAACGAGAGCGAAGGTACGTTTCCGAGTTTCTCTCTAATATGATTGATGAGTTGGAGAGGCAATATGACGGGCTTCAAGTAGAGGTTGATCGTCTGATATTGCTCAATAAGAAGAAGAAGACAACATCAGCAGCTAATGAGGAGCAAAAGGAGCAATTCAAAGCGCTACAGGCCCGGTATAGGTGGCATCAGCAACAGATGGAGTTGGCACTGCGACTTCTTGCCAACGAGGAGCTGGATCCCGAAAGCGTGAAGGAAGTGCAAGACGATATTAGCTACTTCGTGGAATCCAATCAGGATCCAGATTTCGTCGAAGATGAAACGATATACGATGCACTAAACCTACAGGCAAATGAGGCCATAGCTCATGAAGTGGCCCAGTATTTTGCTTCTCAGCTGGCAGATGACAATGCAGATGAGGATGAGTTGAGAGATACCTCAAAATTATCCAAGAAGGAGCAAAGGAAACTGGAAAGAGAGGCCAAGAAAGCTGCCAAAGTGGCCGCTAAGACGAAACCGGACGAGGAGGTAACAAGTAAGGAGCTTGAGTCTGAAGACCTTGGGAGGTCGACTTCACCCGCATTACAAGCAGTAGAACCGGTCAAGAGTGTGATACCACCGACATTGACCACACTTAATGCTGCAGAAAGCCCGAGACCCTCAACTGCAACGACGCCAAAGCCAACTTCTTCATCACCGTCCTCTACCATTAATAATCAAGATTCGCATACAGGGCATACGCATATTCATCAGAGCCTCAATGGCGTTACTACAGCAAGCACATTGAAGCCAGCTACCATACCTGCAAGACCTGCTGGAGAACTAAAATGGGCGGTAGCAGCTTCGCAAGGTGTTGAGAAAGACAAGAAGGCACCTGTGGTCGCATCCATGATGAGCAATTCGAGTTTAACGAATGGAAACACACAAAACCTATCATCCAGCACATCTGCTTCATCTGCAATCAGTAGTAGAGTAACGAGCGCTGCCAACACGCCACGCTTAGCGACTCCATCATTAGACTCCTCTAATCTGGCCTCATTGGAAGGATTGTCGCCGTTCGTTAACAGCACTTCGGCATCTGCGAATACAGCGGCAGCGGTCCTTGCAGCAGGTGCCGCCGCTGTACACATGAACAACAAGGCAATTCACAAGCAAAATAACTCATCTTACCACTTGGCCGAAGCCTTAAATGGCAAAAACACGAATTCAGTTCTAAGCTCCACGTCTGACTTCAGCCAGAAGGTAAAGAAAGGCGTTGAGACAGCTCCAGAAGCGATTGTAGATGATTATGAAGCCGAGTTGACCGACGATGAAATAGAAAACGAACCAGTTCCTGAAGTTTTAATACTAGAGGAGAGTAATGACCGTTTACGGGCCAAAGAGCAGCTAAGAAAGAGGCTTCTCGATGACTACGAACTGCTCTTGCTACCAAGTGGTATTCAGGAGTTCATCATGGGTACTCAGCTTTTCAATAACCGTCTCGAACCTCTTGATGGTAAGCTGGGAGGTTTCAGACGTTCCCGTGATGCTTGCTGCATACCTAGAGCAGATGAAGTTCCATTGGGTGTAAACCCTCCGGCACCACTAGATGCTTTCAGGTCAACCCAACAATGGGATGTAACTCGTTGCACGTTGAGATCAGTAATCTATGATGCGGCTTTGAGTGAGGGGGATAAATATGGAGCAATACTGGAGAAGTTCAGATCTTTGGAAATGTTCACGCTGTTTTACAACTACTATTTTGCCGTCACACCATTAGAACAAGCAATAGCATCGCTGATACTTAGCGAGAGAAATTGGAAAGTCTCCAAGACTGGAACGTTGTGGTTCTTAAGACAAGGTGAGCCAAAATTCACTAATGATGTTTGCGAAGTCGCCGACTACAAAATCTTTAAGCTGGACGATTGGACTGTTGTAGACAAACCCAATTTTAAACTGGATTACGGAACTTTAAGAGATAGTCCCGAACCATCAAACGACCGCCAATCAAGTTCGCAAGATGATAATAATGAAGAACTAAACAGGCTTAGCCATGGTCGACAATTGCTTCAGCAATTGAAGCAAGGTAAAGTGGCGACTTCTGCCTGAACACACAAGTCTAGACGTTCGCTTGCTATGCGTTTTGTATGTTTTCGATAGTTTTCTGTACCTGCGATTTCTTATGACATATATGAGGGAAGGCCAGGTATGCTCTCTCTAAAAAGAAATATTCCTATATTTATTCACCTATATATTCTGAATCAACAGCCAGGGCTGCTGTAGGATGGAGGAACCATAATAATGTTTAAAACTAGCATTACACATAAGCGAGCGTTCATGCAGGGACACCATTATTTTCGACGCCTTGCATAGCTTAAATTTGTCTCTCTCTAGGCCTCAGTAGGTGTTGGCTTTCCATTCAAACATACCGGATCCTCACCAGAGGCGATGTTACATTGATGCATTAGTCTTCTCTCGCCTGGAGAGAACTGACCGGTGACCGAGTGCCAGACTCCTCTATTGAAGAAGATTGCCAAATCACCTGCTTCCCAATCGTGGGCATAAACGTGTTTCGATGCTACGGCAGGCCGCATCATTCTGTGAACTTCCCTGCGAGCATTTTCTAATTCCAAAACAGTTCCGTCTGCGTATTCCAGTTTATAAATGCAACAACCATGGACCTGCAGATGAGGCTTCCTAGTAACCGGGTTCGTCCAGACTAGTGGCAACACCTTCACTTTGGATTCTTCCCAAGGTGGGAGCTCATCTAATGGCATTTCCTTCTTCTCAGAAACCATAGTTAAACCATCAGAAGTGGCTCTGGCAGGTGAAATAAAAATATAGGGATGTGGCGCATAGGTGACTTTCGCACCTAAAGCTTTTTCCTGTTCTTCCGGAGACAACAACTCAAATGCCTTGGCCCCAGAAACGAATGCCGTGGCACCTTGGGTCACTTCTAATTCGTCCCCATTATCGTAGACGATCTTTTGCTTCTTAGAATGAGGAGGGACATGGATACCTAGCAGAGTAGTGCAAACGGGTGGAGATAAATCATAAAGTGCCGAATCAATATGCCATCTATAAAACCTCGTCAAGTCCTTCTCGTAAGCTTCCTCATCGGTCAATGGCGTCTTGTGGAAATCAAAGTGAACAGGATGTCTTAGAGTAAACTCTCCTAGGCCCTCATGACCTGCAGGCCAGTCGCCTTGGCCTAAAACTTGGACCTGGGGAAAAGCTGGAATCGAAGTGCCGTCTCTCCTGAGCACTGATTTGTCGTGACGAAACTCTTTACCATGTCCGTATGATTTACCAGTCTGGTCACAAGTTGGATCGAACATCGTAGTCAACTTCCATTGAGATTCGGGTGACAAGTTCTTCATTCCTGGGATTACAAGCACTAAATGTTCATGCAACCCATTGTACAAAGTTTTGAAATCTTCAGGCGATAACTTGCTGGGATCAGTACAGCCATCAGGCAATGTTACCTTACCACCAAGAGGTTGGCCTTCGAGTGGACTTATAGTTAATCCCATATGTATTAGTCGTTGAGCTTTTGTCACGTGATAACCACTTGCTTTAGTGTTGAGATACTTTGAAATAGAGGGAAACCAACTCGACTTCAGCATCGAAGCATCCAAGAGGTCCTCTAATATACCAACTGGATATCTGGATATGTTACATCTTCAACAGGGCTCATCCCGATCTATCCTTGACTTGTCACAATCTAGTGATATCCCTCATTCTCGACGTCGCGATAAGTGATAAGCTCAGACGCAAATACCCGAGTCACCTACACGTGAATGCACGCATTAGACCACCATATAGATCCGGCAATCAGCTTGGTGATCAATCTAAAGTTGGCGCCTTCATGATCCCGATGATCCGAACTTAGCGGCCCAGTCTTCGTAGTGCTGTAAACCCTCTTGTGATACAGAAGGTTTGATGTAGTTCAGACTGCTCTTGAAATCCTCTAGAGACATTGGCCTAATGCTCTCCGTGGGAACTAGCAGCAATTTGTCCCCAAGCTCTCTCAGAGGACCCATGGCTGCATCTTTTGCCAAAGAGGTTATGTCGCTTCCTGAAAATCCATCCGTCAGCTTCAGTAATTCAGTGAAATCTCCTTCTGTTAAACTGTGTTTCTGGTGTGAAAGTAGCCTCTTCAGTTGGACACTTCTTGTTTCCGGCTCTGGCAGAGGAATATATTGCCTCCTGACGAACCTTCTTCGAGCGGCTTCGTCGATCGACCACGGCAAGTTGGTCGCTGCCAAGACTAAAACTCGCTCGTCGTCATCGTCTCCCGAACCACTTCTCGAGTTGCCGGCGGCAGCCGATGATAGCGATGACCATTGAATCAGAAATTCATTCTTAATCCTTCTGCTAGACTCATTTTCCCCGTCGCTATTCCGACTGCCCATGATGGAATCAATCTCATCAACAAAGATAATGGATGGTGAAAGTTTCTTAGCGACCGCGAAAAGTGCTCTGACCAGCTTCTCACTTTCACCTAGGTATTTAGAGGTCAAACTGGAAGCGCTAATGGAAAAAAATGTGGAGTGAGACTCCGTTGCAACGGCTCGTGCTAACATGGTCTTACCAGTCCCTGGAGGACCAAACAGCAGCATGCCTCTTACTGGTTCTCTTAAACCACGGAAGAGATCTGGCCTTAAAAACGGATACACGACTGCTTCTTTCAGAGATCCTTTAGCACTTTCTAAGCCAGCAATATCTTCCCAGTGCACTTCATCTCCACGAACCACAATTTCAGCGAAAATCTGCTTCGCTGCAATTTTATCTACACCAATCAGAGAGTTGATTATTTCATCCTCCAGCTCTTCCTTCAACTTATCATGGTCACCAACCTCGCACTCGCCAGCGACCACTAGAGATGGGGCAGCCGAACTGGGAATCGGTGGCGTGGTGTGGCCTCTTTTCTCATCCACAGAGGGTATTGACTCTGGCGAAGTCGATAGAGCCACTCTACTGGATGGATTTGATGTCTGATTATTATCATTACGAGAGATTCTTACGTTTGGCGGTGCCAAACGACCCGCCTGTGCTTTCTTTTTGGCTGCTGCGATAGTTAATGGCGGAGACTTTGCTGTCGTGAGAGATCGAGTTGCACCAGTGGCCTGTGCCTTTCTCTTTAGTGGCTTTCTCGGTTGTCTATTTGAATCTTCTGATTCTTTTACCTCATTGCATAACCCTAAAACCTTCTTGGCCGCAGCAGATGCTGTTTGGGGTTTTCCTGACTGTGTGAAATGAGCAGGTGTCGAAGCAGAATTCTTTGCTGATCTTGCATCAAGTACAGGGGTGGATTTTGTAGTTTTCAAATTAGATGACGGTCTTAGTCTTCCCGAGTTCTTGGGCCTGTAAGCGCTTTTGCCGTTGTTGCTCGAGGTTAAATTCCCTGTGCTGTTGTTGGGTTTCTGATACGTCTGTGCAGGTTGACTCACGGTCTTTACCAATGTTGGAGTAGGCGATACTCTCATTGTTGGTATGGGCGGTTGATTGGTGGGAATTGGGGGTCTGTCTTTGATGGATATGGTGGGCTTGGACGGAGCTGCTATTAAAGGTGGTGACTTCAAAGAAAGATTGGAAAATTGGCGTTCTACAAGCCCCATATGTTCCACACCTCGTAATTCCATACTACTAAGATCTGGTTCCACCTTCATTTCCTCATCACTACCGTAGTAATCTTCGAAATCGAAATCAATCGGATCATCGACAAGACTGTTCTGAGATGCCTCTTGCAAAACACTCGACATTTCCTCATCATTGTCCTGCGTAAGATCAATCAATTCGCTGTCATTGTCGAAGCCCTCAAAAGTCTCTAGCGCACTATGGTCATCATTGTCGTCAGGCGGTGGAGATAGCCTCCGCCTTACGAGTGGCTTCGATGGCACGAAATTCACTCTATTATGTGTTCCAGAGCCTTGGCCATTAGTCCTAGGATCTAATGAATGGTTCGATCGCAGTGACGATGTCGTACTCTTGGAGGGCCGAGATCTAGAATCTCTTAATGTTGTAGCCATTTTTCTTGCCGATCCATTGAAAGCGTGCTGTAAATGGGATCTTTTGACAAAAGAAGAGTGCTGACTTGAAGGCGGGCTTTTCCGTGATCTTAATTCTACAATTTCTGTGCCATTGTGGCTTTTTTGGTCGTCATCATACAACTTTTTAACTCTTTCCAAATGCATTAAACTCTTATGATACAATTCTCGCACCCCAGACTTGATGCTCGACTCTTCCCTAGTATATGATGAACTGCTAGGATACTCATGTTCAATGACCGTCAATCGATACATTACATCCGTATTCAGAGCCTTCCAGCCTTGTAAAGCTGCTTTAAAATCGCCCAACTCTTCCAATTTCAAATAATAGATACTTTCATTGGCTATTTTACCATACAGTTCTGTCAGATCCGTTAGCGGTTGTTGCGGCTTCTTGCGTAATCTAGTAAATTTGGATAGTAGATGATAATTCCCAGGAGTCTCCATCAGGTCTGTATAATGAGCTTCTTACCAGCCAGACCAGATCTGTTGGTTATAGACTAGATTCGTGGATCCAGATACGAGCTCGCCAGGGTCTTTTTGCTCAAGGATGGATATCGGATCAGAAATTTCACGAGCCTACCAGTTGACAGATGTTCAGCCTTCCTCCGCGACAGGAGAAATGTCGCTTCAAGAAGAGAAGAAGTGAAAAATAATAATATCTTGAGCAAGCTTAGAGAGGGCTACCACATCGATGGAAGTTTTGGATTCAATGCAAAATGCGTTTGTGGATTTTGTACCACTTTTACATAAATTTAAGTACTTTCTAGCAAGTCAAATCAGTATGTAAAAAGACCACAGAAATCCGGTGATGAGCGAGCTGACTTTGGCAAACCACCAGAAATGCTGGACGGCAAATGAACAAAGTGTGAAGGTCCATTGCCATTCACCCAGACGTTCGTCAAATTGGCCGGTGACAAGGCCAGTATTTCCGCCGTATTCACCCATCATGGATTTGACTGTTATTTCTTGTATAACCAGATCTTGAGATTCCTTATCTTTGGAAGCGAACCATGTGCCATCTTGGGCATTTTTATTGTACATAGTCTCACATCCAACGTGGTCATGCCCTGTTAGGATGATACCAGGCTTATCGTTATCGAAGATGAGGTTGAGTACTCTGTTGGTCACTTCTTCGCTCAAATGGTTTTGAGACCTAAGTTTTCCACGTTTGACTGGTTCAGGCTCGTAATCCTCTGGGTAGTAATCAAAATGAGGTCCGTCAGAACATAGGCCCTCTTTCTTGTAAAAGGGAACATGGGTCAAGAGAACGGTGCTACCTTGGAAACGCCTCTCGAAAAGCTGGTATAAAAATTCCCACGTCGCTTCAATAAATTCTGGTTGCATGGATGGGCCCTCAAGTGTTAATGAGTTCAGTACCACTATTCTCCAAGGGTGATCGGTTTCTGTATCGTACTCAATCCAATAATTGACTTTACCGAACAATTCTGAAAATCTGGCCAAGTGCTGGTACGTTATGTCTCCAGAGTAGCCGATATCGTGGTTACCAGTTACGTTAATGAAAAGAGCGTCATCATTCTCAGGATCCCAGGAGTACACGTCATTATAGTGAAAACCGAGATCCCAAGGTTTTTCGGTGGCTCGAACTTCATCGAGCTTGGTTCCCCATTTTTTCCAATCGACTTTGTATCCCTCATGGTTATGGCTTTTTTCTCTGATGTCTTCAAGCCAACTGATGTCTCTTCCAAAGATACGGCTTGTATATCTCTTGGTTCGATTATAGAACTCGGAGTCTGGGATCCACTGGGATGAGAATAGATCCCCCATGACCACGACATGGGAAGGGTCCAATCTTTTTCTCATCATGGAGACAATATGACCCAAAAAGTAGTCATTGCCAAAGATATCCAACCTCGTAACGTAAGGAGTGTTTTTCCAAACACCCTTAATCTGTGGATCTCCAAATGCCATCAAGTGAATATCAGCAGGTTTGTCTTCATCATTCAACTTTTGATCTTTCCGTGCAATAAGCTGCTCTTTCACATCGTCGAAATAACTTCTTACCTTAAAGGTCAGATTCTCCCAAGAGGAAGAAGGCTTGGTATCATCTGTAAGCTTATCATGACATTTCCATGAACACCGTTGGGAATTCAGAGAGGGATAGGTGTAGATGAAAACGTTGCTCAGGACACACAAAACGGTCGCGAAACTTGCGAACTTTCGAATGAATGACTTCGATAACATCGCTTGTAGTATTGATCACCTAATTGATCTCACAGCACCTCCCTCGTGTCGTCTCAAGACTTGTGTTTTCAAACATGGAGCCTTTTTGGAAGATCAACGCTCGACCGTTGATTTCGCGTGACAATAATGCCTATAATTAATAAAGCTCTTTAGCATGAATTATACTATAAGATATCTAAATCAATTCGTCGTCATATTAACTTGAAATTGAGTGTAAGAGTACAAACCTTGTCGGCTGAAAGTTTCGAGCAATGACTAGAATTGGCGGTGCATATAAGCAGAATAACTTCATATCCTTTTCCTCTTGTTTTCTTTCTGCTTTTGCTTTTCTCCAAGAATCAACTCCTCGAACACTCTTGCCTCTTCATCCTCCTCAGGAGTTCTCTTTGCCTTGGCAAATTTGTCGGCCATGAAAAGCAGGCCTTTAGCCTTGAGAAGTCGCTCCTTAGTAGAGACAGTTGGATCGTTCAAGATCTTGTTGCAAACTTCTTTGAGCTTTTTCTCCAACTCATACTTGGACATTGCCCACATGACCCCCAAGGCTTTACCAGCCATCATCGATTCGTATTTAGCTCTCTCATAGTCTTCGAGTTCGTCTGGGTTCACTTCATTCATTTGATCCAAGGCTCTTTGCGCCTCCAAACCAGTCGACAGCAGATTGTAAGCGGACTTCACACTTCTTGCGTTGTCGCGAACTCCCGTGAATATTTTGGAGATTCCGTGAGTCTTCTTAGACATGATAAAGTTGTTTGCCTTAGTTCTGTAACATTTGGAGAGAATGTACAAGAGTTCAAGACCAAAGCTCTCCAACTTCAAATTCTCAATCTCTTGATCTAATTTGGCGACGAATTCATCCATATGATCATTTTTGACCGCCAAAACGAAGGAATCCAACCTATCATTCAGTTTCTTTGCCAATTCTTCCACTTGTTTCGACAACTCCTCACGTCTCTTCTTCTCCATCTCCAGAAGTTTCTCTTTCTGCTCCTTGGTTAGTTTCTTACTTCTCTCATCTGCTTTGGTCACTTCACCAGCGCCCGTGCTACCGCTGTCGATGGCGCCAGCAGAACCGGGCTCTCCCTTAGCTGACTCCTCCTTCTCTAAGGACTCAGAAGCTTCATTCAAGTCCTTGAACAACGAGAATTCACCAATCCAATCCTTAAATCCGTCACCACCGAATATCACTGAAAAGTACTCTTCGGCATCTTCAAACCCTTGTTGAGGGATCGCATCTTCCTTACCAAATTGATCGTATCTCGATCTCAAATCCGGATCGCTCAATACCTGATATGCCTCACCCACAGCTTGAAATTTCGCCTCTGCCTCAGGATCATTGGGGTGTTTATCGGGGTGAGTTTGCATAGCCCGCTTACGATATGCCTTCTTGATTTCCGTCGCAGTTGCGGTCGAGTCAATCCCCAACACATCGTAGTACTCGGTATCCTTCACCATGGTGATTTCAGGTGGCTCCCTGTGCCAATTGTGTCGATTAAAACCTTAGGGTCGAGGCTTACTTACTTTCAAGTAAGCTTCTTTGATAATTCAAATCACGTGCAGCATGCCCATGTTAAAAGATCTACACTTAAATGATTACAAATCGCGGTATTCAACCGCTCTAGTCTATTGTGTCTTTCATTCAAATCCAGTGGCCTGATTTTGCCTTGGATTGAATCAATTCGAAGAGTTGCTCAACACGAGATCTCAAGAGCTTCAATACCACGACTAGATGGTCAAACGACGTATTCCCCAAGTAAGCTGTCCATTTGGTCAGAATGACTTCAAAATCCTGATTCTGTGAGACAATCGTATAGAGCAACGGAATATCCTGGTAAAATACCTGATTGAAGCCTCTTAGGAAGACAAAGCTGATACCAATAACGACAAAGACCATAAATAGTCTCTTCAGGATGATGACCATATTGCATAGGACACGCCATGTCATGTAGATCACTAGAGCAGATGCAAAGACCAGGAAAACGTTGGGATGATCTTTGCTGAACTTGGCCATCAACGGGATGACAATTTGAATGATCCTCACCAACTTGGTGAGGAACAGGGTAATGTACTGCTCTAATTGCTGCTCAGGGTTTTCCATAGCTGAAAATTTGATTAATCGACGTTCCTAAGTCTATGTTATTGATGATGTGTCTCTTGTTTTTATGTATTGGAAGTCTTTTTTCTCGTAAGGTAAATCATCATGCGGCTTGATCAAACAAACGTCAGATCGGACATAAGGTAATCGAGCAATGTAGGAGGATTTAGTACGAATAGCAGAGATAGAATCAATATAAATGGTAATTCAAAACCTAATGACTTCAAGTTGTAGCTGCTGTGACTACTCCTGAGTTAGACCTCTCAACTTAGTGCGGTATCAAGTCATAGATCACAACGAAATTACTGGTTCTATAGTGTAGTGGTTATCACTTTCGGTTTTGATCCGAACAACCCCGGTTCGAATCCGGGTAGGACCTTTTTGCACATTCGACATTTTTTATCAGTACTTCAAAATAGTATAGCTTAGAAGACCAGAGCACTCTTTGCTACTAGTGCAACGATCAAGATCCATACATACTCGGGCAATGTCCATTGGTTGCTTGTCCCAACTAGGGCTTGAGGCAGTCTCGTAGTGGTCGCTTTCAACGAAAATAATCATATACAAGTAGCCTCTCTAATGATGAGAAATGGGTCACGGAACCTTCTACATGTAAAGAGAACAACCTCTAACGTCCCCACCATCGATCTATCACTGGTGTATCAGCGATGAGTCCAGGAGTGGCACCAACAAGACCTCAAGTTCTGAAACTGTACAAACAGTTTGTCAAGAACGCCAAGCAGTTTAGCGACTACAATTTCCGCGAGTACTTCCTAAGGAGGACAAGATCTGGTTTCAAAGAGAACATGTCGGTGCGGGATCCAGTCAAGTTGGCTGCCGCCTACGAAGAGGCGCAGAAAAATTTGGGTGTCCTTAAGAGACAATCAGTCATCTCTCAAATGTACACTTTTGACAAGCTAGTTGTCGAACCGCTAGGCAGATCACATAAGAGTGGTACGCATTGAGTTGCAGAGCCAAACTCCGTGAACTTTAGCGGAAGACCCTGCCAGCGGAAGATCGGGCACCGAACACGCCGGCAGAAACGCTAACAATACCCTGCAGCGCAGAGTTAAACACACAATCGAATACGGAGCAAAGGTCGGCCAAACGAAGCCCATTAAACACGCCCGCATGGGCAGCCCAGCTTCAATCATCAAATGCTTATATAGGTACTTTAAGAGATTTCAAGAATTGGGTCCTCGTCACGTGACATCCAGACCGTTCGTTTCTTTTACGAGGTGCTGAACGATGGCTCGTTCGAATCATACTGAAATCTTTTCAACAATGAGGTGAGCATCTATTTGAACGATATTATTCTTCACTAATTGCGTTGTTCGTTTGGTTTGGAATGAGTCTGCTTCGAATTGTGTCTGTCTAGTGTTCGTTGCGTTACAATAGCAAGTGGAAAATGAAGAGAAAGGCACCAAGTAATCCAGTCAATTTGCCGCAAAAGCAGGCCATCTTGGAAGAGAAAAAGGTCAAGTCGTTGTTCAATAAAAAGATCTGGGATCGAAAGTTTCAGGATGAGTTGAAGCAGGAAATTGCAGACTCCAAGCCTTACAATTGGGGAACAATTCGTGATTTGGTAGATGACGATCTGTTACGGGCGGTTCGTAAGGAGATCGAGACTGAGATTCATTTCACGAAGAAGGAAACGGATATTTACAAGGTCAATCAAAGTGGAGATCTAGCCAATTTGTCCGGTTTGGATTGGAACGACCTGTCACGTTTGCCGAACCTTTACAAGCTACGTCAAATTCTTTACTCAGAGGTTTACAGAGACGTCATTGCTCATGTCACTGGCTCTGGTAAGCTATCTGGTCAGAAGGCCGATATGAGTATCAACACTTACACTAAAGGTTGTCATTTGCTGACACACGACGATGTTATTGGTTCCCGAAGGATCAGTTTCATCTTGTATCTTCCTGATCCAGACAGAACTTGGAAGTCTCACTACGGTGGTGGTCTAAGGTTATTTGACAGTATCGTCCCAAACGTTCCATACTCTGACCCATGTGCAAAATTAGTTCCGCAGTTCAACCAAATTGCGTTCTTCAAAGTGCAACCGGGCTTTTCTTTCCACGATGTTGAAGAAGTGAAGGTGGATAAACACAGACTTTCCATTCAGGGCTGGTATCATATTCCTCAGAAGGGCGAAGATGGTTACATACCCGGTGAAGAAGAGGCTTGGGTCCAGACAAACACCTCCACCTTAGCTCAACTGGAATCTAACGTTTTGCAGGATTATGAGTTCCCTAAGTTCGAAAGAGATATTCTGCCTTATCATCAAGTGAAGCATTTCGAGAAAGTCTTGGATACCGAGCAAGCCGAACAAGACTCAAAGGCGCAAGAGAAAGAAGTGACCCCAGTCAGTGCCATTTCAGATGACAATCATCTTTCCGATCAAGAACTTGGGTATTTGACTCAGTATATATCTGCTGAACATTTGAGCAAAGACGGGATCGCCAAACTACAAAACAAGTTTTCAGAAGAATCCGCATTACAAATTGATTCTTTCTTGAACGATGAAAAATCTGAGCTGGCCAAGAAACTGATCAAAAAAGAGGAGCTGGAAAAAGACTGTCCCTATGAAGCTAAGGATGTCCAGTCACCATGGAAGACAGCCATTCCACCACATAAATGGAGATACTTATACATCGACGGCAAATCGCACGAAAACTTCCGCAATGAGGCTGACATTCTAGCCAACCTCAATCGTGAGGAGCTTCCAAACTTCGAGCTACTGAAGCAAACTCTCAGCAACGAGAATGATACAGAGAAAGAACTCATCGACCTTGTCGAGTTCTTCAAGAGCACTATTTTCAAGAAATATCTGGCTTTATTAACTCTCCTATGCCCACTAAGTGAACAAGTTTTGATCAGAAGATTCAGACCAGGTCAAGATTTTACTCTAGCGACCAAGTGTCAATTGAACGAGCTTTTGAGGAATGTTGACGGATTTGTTGATTCTGTTTTGGAAGGAACTTTGTGTTTGACACCCTTTGGTGGTTGGGAATCCGGTGAAGTTGGTGGATATGAACTATACATGGCAGACAACGACGAAGAGCAGGACGAGGAGGTCAAGACGCAATTAGACAGAGACGTGGAAGATGCCGCCGTCTATAGGGCTGATGATAGCGGTGATTCCGTGTTGATCAACTCTCCAGCTCGTTGGAACACTTTCAACTTAGTTCTAAGAGATGAAAGTGTCTTAGAATTTGTAAAATACGTCAGTTGGAGTGCTAAATCCAGTAGATGGGACATCAAGATGCAATGGGATGTCAAAGTCAGCGAAACGACCGACTGATCAGGCTCTGTGCCGTCAGCCTGATGAAAACGAAATAAGTTTGTATAGAGACAATTTAAAATTATAGATGCGAAACCTGATACGATTAGCCAACTGAAAAAAAAAATAACACCTGATGAGCTCACTTGGAGACATCGTCGACGTCAACCTTCACAGCGTCCTCCTCGTCGTCAACTTCTGCTTCGACCTTGCTATTGGAAACACTGGACAGAGGTTGAGAGCTCTCGAAGCCAGACACAAATTGTTCAATGAGCTTAGCGGACGTTTGATGGTAGGCCAGTTGAGCGCTTGCCAACTCTCTGATCTCTTGAGAAAAGTTCACAGCGGACAAGACCTCTTGCATGACAATGGTAGCATCCTCAGTAGCTTGAGCGAATTGATCCTCTAAAGTTTCCATCTGTACTCTCAAAGAAGCCTCCTTTTCAGGCTTTGCTTGAGCCAAGTTTGATCTTGCTACATCATACTGCAATCTCTTGTACTCAACATCCTTACGAGCCTTATGAGCCTTCTTGAAGTTCTCTTCAAGGTTCTCCTTCAACTGCTTGTTGAATTTGGTCTGAATCAAAGTATCCTGCTGCAATCTTGCTTGAGCGACTTTAGCCTCCAAATCACTGTACTTCAGCAACACTGATGCGATACGCGCCTCATCATGGTCACCAATATGGTTCAAGTACTCGCTAGAGATCAAAGAAACCTTACTCAAGGCGTAGTTTAAAGTTCTTGGCTCTTTGGCAGGACCCGGGGTAATAAGGATGTTTTGAGCCTCAGATGCTGAAGAAGCATGGGAGAGTTCCTGCACTTTGTGTGCAACCGTCTTTGAGAAGTCGTTCACAGACTCAGTGACGTACTTAGGGTAATCGTAGGACTCGTTCTCGTAAATTGAAGTGACGTGTAAAAAGTTCTCGTAGATTAGCTTGATAGTATCCAGTTTACGTTCCAATTCCACGTATTCCTGAGGCAATTGAGAGATATCAGTCACCTGGCCTAGCCTTTCCTGCACAAATCTCTGGGTCGACTGGGTCAAACTTGGAATGTTCGTCGATAACTCTTGAGTCTTCTGAGAGACTGCAGTAGAGAGCTCTTGAAATCTCTGGTTCAAAGAACTGGTGAAATTGTTGAATGATGACATCTTAGATCGAAAGCTAGGGGCTTGGCTATTGAATCTTCTAGTAGTGCTAGATCAGAAGTTTTCAACTTTCTTGACATGGTGCGCCTCCCTTTTTATCGGCAAGACTTTTCACTCTGTCTAAGCTTCATGATATGAAGACTTGATAGAGACCTGATCCAACCTAGCTAAGCTCTTGGTCAGTGATATAGATGATTCTTGATCAGCTCAGAGTTAGTTTTTCGTAGAAGGCCTACAAGGTCTGCCTTTGAAGAAATGGCAAGAGATGAGGTGTCAATTCACCTTTTGTGAATACCAATTGGCCTTAAAGTAACACAATATAAAGCTACAGAGCTGTGAGCTGGTCTCTTTGAGTAGTTTTCTTCGTTTGTCTTCCTTTAAGCTCTTCCTAGTTCATCGGAACTCGAAAGCCCAGCAAGAAGAGTTGAGAAAAATTGGCTGCAACAAGTCTAGCGTTGTGTCGGTGGTTTGCCTGTAATTACCTATTGAATTACCGTAGATGCGTGGTCTGCCAAGCAAATTCAAACCCTTATTGGGTCAGAGGCATCTTCACTGCCTTCACAGAAGTTGGGTAGTCAGTTGCATCACTAGGACCAGCATACCCAGCATACACCAGCAGAGAGCAGTAGAGTTCCATACCAAGTCGGTAGTGAGTGCAGGGAGAAATAAGGATGATCGTAAAGCTTTCGGTCTATTTGACCTGGGGTTTAAGAAACACTACAAGATAAGGTCCAATATTGAACTGCTTATACAGGATTATGCAAAGAAACCTATTGAGCCAATAGACTTTGAGTACCTGACTCATTACAAGCCTCCACTAAGGAATAATGCTGAGTACATGCTCAGTATAAAGACGGTTAATCTTTTATTATCGTACACCTGCCGTCAACTGGACGCAATACAGAAGCTGCCATACATTGTGGTATTGAACCCGAACATTGAAATAAGTAACTCGTTGTACTTGAAAACTCTGGAGACTCTGCTCTCGATCGAGTATCCATATGGCTTACAGAATCGTGAAACGATGGTCCAATTGCTGACCTCATTTCTAGACGAACATCAGGATACTTTGGTGACGTTGGCTAGAGGTTTCCAAGAAGTCATGGAGCACTATCCTAAAGAATCGGTGTTCGAGTTTTTGAATCAGCATCTGAGGGACAGGATATCGATGAAATTATTGGCCACTCACTATCTGTCGTTACTGGAACAGTCGACAAGCGAAGAACCAGGGAATATGATTGGAGTGTTACACAAGAATCTCAAAATATCAAGTCTTATACACCAAGTGTCAGATTTTGTCAATGATATGTGTTTTGTAAAGTATGATCGCACAGTGCCAGTATCGATTTTGGCAGGTAAGGACGTCACCTTCCCCTGTATACCGACCAGCCTGGAGTACGTGATCACAGAAGTGCTGAAGAACTCCTGTAGAGCACACATTGAAAATAGCACTCCTGAAAACGATCTCACTGAAAAACCCATTGAAGTTACTATAGTGAGCAACGACGATGAATTGCAAATAAGATTCCGTGACTACGGGGGCGGTATTCAGCCCGCTGTCGAGGAAAGAATGTTCGACTACTCTTATAGCACCGTGAGCGAGAAGGCAAAGGATACCGGGGTCGAGGCCTACATGCTTCCGGGAGAAGATGTTAATAATGTGTGCGGGATGGGATTCGGACTGCCTATGTGCAAAGCATACATTGAGATGTTTGACGGTAGGTTAGACATCCAGAGTCTCCTGGGCTGGGGTACGGATGTTTACATCAAGCTCAGGGGACCTTCAAAGGATATGATGGAGAAGTGAGATTAAAACCTATATTTATGTACACGGATTTTGTTTAGGCCTATAGTTTCCCACTAATTCTCGTTGGCAAAAACGAAACATCTCTGTGTGTCTTCGACAGCAAACCAATGGCTTGGGCTCTTCTAATGGCTTTGGAAACACGACGCTGATTCTTTGCTGACAGTCCTGTGACATCTCTGTGAAGGATCTTCCCGGTGGAAGAAAGGAACTGAGAAAGTATCTCAGGACTAGTGTACAAATCTAGTGGGTTAACACCAAACTTGTCAAACATATCATTGGCAGAACGGTTGGACGAACTGTGCTTTTTATCGAGATGTATTCTACCGAGAGAGAAATCAAACGGGTCATAAGTACTATCTCTGACAAATCTTTTCATTAAGCGAGGATCAACCTTCTTATTATTCTCTGTTTTCTTGATGGAATCAACCTCCACTTGTCTCTTGGCGTTTGGCATGAATTTCATTCCTGGATTCAGTTTCATCGCAGATGTGCTGAACATTCTAGCTGCGGCACCAGTAGAAGTCATTTTAGGGAGCAGGCTAGACATCTTAGCAATAGGTGAGTTTTGGCAGCCTGCAATCGCGTTATAAAACCTCAAGTTGGATCAGGTTCAGCGTTGAGATCAATGGTTCGTGAAGTGAAAAGCTTCAATCGTAAGGTGAAATTTCGCCTTGTCTCGTCGTGAGCCGGACAATCAAGAATCAACAGAAGAGTGAAAAATGAAGATCATACCCAATAACAAGACCCGTTACTTGCCAAGCACATTATTTGAATAGTCTTCCACTACTTGGAGGCTGGCATTCGTCGGAAAGCGAGGCTTCGCTACCGCCGTGAGAATGTGCAGCTAGGGGAGACCATCTTTGCGATGGCGAAATTGCAGCGAGCTTAACAGTCTTGAATCCAGTCTTAGATCACAATGTTGTTGCCAGCGTTTGGTTTGATCTTGTATCTTTTGCTTTGTCTATTTCGTAGTAATCTTCATCATCGCCACTAAGCGAAGACTCATTGCCTAAGTATTAAGGCATCCATCGACAAATCGATGAGAGAAGCTCGAACATCTGCAAGAGAAGTTCAGTTATGGATACATGCAATTATTGCCAATCGAGTGATCCACTGAAAAAGCTTTGGGTGCAGTGTGATTTGTGCCCTCAATGGGTTCATGTTACATGCGTACCCTTGAAATGCGTTCATTACGAATCTGACACCTCTCAGCCAGAGATTGCCGAATACCCAAAATCATCAAAAGACATAGCCGGCTTCCTGTGTAGTACACATGGGTCTGAAGGTGAGCTTCGTGTGAAGGCCGCCAAAGCGAAGAGAAATAGAGATGATGAAGAACAGTCTACAGCAAATCTGCCGAAAAAACGATATCATCTGAGAAGTAAGCAGCAGATCGACTATATTGCTCTGAACGAGGGAGATGATGTCAAACTCAAGCATGTACACCCGCATACAGATGCCTTCCTAAGTTGCTTTAAGCGCTGGGAAAACACAACGAATCTAATTACATCACAGGACTTCTATGACAAGTTTTCAACCCTTCATGAACCTTTAAAGGTTCTAGACCCTGAGAAATCTGGCTTGATTACACCAAAACCGGCCACGGGAACGTCCTTAACCGTCAAAGATATTAGCCTCATTCTCGGCGACGATTACCCAGTGGACGTAATGGATGTCCAAACGCAGCAAAATGAAAGATGGGCGATGTCTAAATGGAATGAGTACCTCACAAACACCAAGGCTGAGCAAAGAGACCGAGTGCGAAATGTGATATCACTCGAAGTGTCACACATAGAGGGGCTGAAGATCGAGAGGCCTACCGCTGTGGAGGAAAACGACCTAGTAAACATAACTTGGAAATCGATGGGCAATGGTGACGATAAGCCCAAGGTTACAAGATACGTGCTTATGTCCGCAGGAAACTCTTACACAGATTTCCATCTAGATTTTGCCGGTACTTCGGTATATTACAACTTGATATCCGGCAACAAAAAGTTCATTTTATTCCCACCCACGCAGTCCAACTTGAAAAAGTATGCAGATTGGTGCTGTGATGTTAATCAAAATTCTATCTTCCTCGGCGATCTTCTTTCCGATGGTGTAGCCATGGAACTACGAGCAGGTGACTTGTTTATGATCCCCTCTGGATTCATTCATGCTGTGTACACTCCAATTGACTCTCTCATCATCGGAGGCAACTTTTTAACCGTACGAGATATCGAGACGCAACTTGAGGTTGTTCAACTAGAGAAGATGACCAAGGTACCAAAAAGGTTCACTTTTCCCAACTTCGATCTTGTAATGGGGAAGTGCTGCGAGTGGGCACTCTCCATCTTCGACCCACTTCAAAACGAAGATCAAAAGCTTCGATCCTCGATCACTCCAAAAGCGATCGATGCCCTCATTGCCTACATGGAGGATCCTGCAACCAAGTATAAACCAATCCACTTCCCCTCGAAGAGAGCCTTGATTAAACAGCTTCAGCGGCTAAACCCATCAGAACCGCTCAAGCCTCAAGCCTGATGAACGCTTTCCGATCCTTAGACCATTGGTTCATGTTGGAATCAAAATTAACCGCCGAGCTCCACCTTATATAGAGAATCTGTATCACTTTACACGGGAAGCGGCTAACCTTTACTATGGGCAACATTTAGGCCCATCGCATCCAACAATTTTCGTTTAATATCAAACCCTCTCAGTGCAGCACTAAAAGATAATCAATTGAGATGACTGATATCAACTATCGTGTTCTCGTGGCGGTCATTGTGGTAGCCGTTGTTGCTTTGGTTGTGAGTTTACTTTCGAAGCGCCAGAATTCGAGAGCTTTGAACCCAGATGAGTTTAAGAAATTTCCCTTGATTGTCAAGACCACTCTAAGTCATAACACTGCAATGTATAGATTTGGTTTACCTGGTGCTGAAGATGTTCTTGGTCTACCCATTGGTCAGCACATTTCGATCAGAGCCAAGATTGACGGTAAAGAAATTCTCAGGTCGTATACACCTACATCGCTGGACAGTGACTCTAAAGGGTACTTTGAATTGTTGGTCAAGACTTATGAGAAAGGAAACATTTCGAAAGTCATCGGTGATTTGAAAATTGGTGATGAAATTGAGGTGCGCGGGCCAAAAGGGTTCTACGAGTACATGCCTAACATGTATTCCCACATCGGGATGGTCGCTGGTGGTACTGGTATCTCTCCAATGTACCAGATCATCAAGGCAATCGCCACTAATCCCGCAGACAGAACCAAGGTTTCGCTCGTTTACGGTAACGTGACGGAGGAGGATATTCTCTTGAAGGCGGAGCTAGATGCCATTGTGGAGTCAAACCCTGATCAATTCAAGATTCGATACCTCTTGGATCAACCACCGGCAGAGTGGACTGGTGGTGTCGGGTACATCACTGAGGAGATCATGAAGGAATATTTGCCAAGTCCAAAAGTAACTGACGTTCAGCTGTTGTTATGTGGACCACGTCCGATGGTATCATCTGTTAAGAAGGCAGCCGTTGCGTTGGGCTTCGAGAAGGCCAAGCCAATTTCCAAGATGGGTGATCAAGTCTTTGTCTTTTGAGTCGACAGTAACAGAAAGCGTCGCGTATTCTTATGAATTTACATGTACGTCATTATATATAACTTATTTCGTGAATTTGAATGAGTTTATTAAATCTATCAAAACTTGAAGGGCTTTACAAATCCATTTTCTTGATTTGCTCCAAGCGTTCATGGATTGCATGCTCGAATGATTGGGATGGTTTTTCATCCAATAGTTTCTCGTGAATTGATTTCAAAGCCTTGATGGAGTCAGCCTCATCGATGACACACGAGATATTGATCTCGTTAGCACCTTGAGAGATCATTTCAATGTTGATGTTGTTCTCAGCCAAAGTGGTGAACATAGTACCAGCAATACCGATGAACTGCTTCATTTGTTTACCGACCAAAGAGACAATAGCCATCTTCTTGATCACATCAACAGTACCTAATGGTTTCAATTTCTCGACAGCCTGCCTTAGAGCCTTCATGGAGTCAGGATCTGGTATAGCCAATGCCATCGAGACATGCACTTCGGAAGTAGAAATCAGATCGACAACCAGTTTGTACCTATCCAGAATGGTGAAAATTTGAGCCAAGAACCCGTGAGACAAGGTCTTCTTGTTGGAGTGGATATTCAGTACAACGATATCATTCTTAGTGGTGATAGCAGTAGCACCTCTTCTCTTTTTCTCGAAAAATGACTGTGAAAGAGCCTCTGGTGGATGTGGAGGCGTGGATTCACCTCTCTTGGCCATATCATCAGGATAGATTATGGTACCATCGCCCTTTGGATTCTGAACGTTTTTAATTCTAATTGGAATCTTGGCCCTTATGACCTGTTCCATTGTGAAAGGGTGAATGACTTCAGAACCATAGTAGGTCAATTCCGCTGCTTCTTCAGGTGTAACACTATTCAACAAACGTGCCTGTGGGACCTTTCTAGGATCGGCGGTGAAAATACCGTCAACTTCCTTCCAAACTTGCAATTCGTCAGCGTTTAGTGCTACGGCAATCAAAGCTGCACACAGGTCGGTATAACCACGACCCACGGCATTCAGTAGACCGTTTGGAACCAATCCAAAGAAACCAGTAATTAAAGGAACAACTCTCTCCTTAGAGTTGGCAAAAGGTTTGATTCTCTCTCTTAAAGAATCGACCAGTAGCGTGTAAAAAGAGGCATCGATGACACTAACATTGTAATCCGAAGGTAGAAGATGAGTCAAATCGACAAACTCTGCCTTGACACCACGGTCATTACATAGAGAAGCAATGAACAAACAACTCAATTTTTCACCACAGGCCATGACCAAATCCAATGTCCTGGTGCTCACTTCACCCAAAATCTGCGAAGCTTCCAAATATCTGACCACCAAATCCAACTCCTTGTTCGTATCAGAAATCAATTTGGTCTGCAATACAGGATCCTGGACATGCATCTCAGCGTTTTGAACATGGTCTTGCCTTACTGCCTCGATGACCTCTGCGAAATCCAATTCTTGCGAAGCAAGATCACAGCATTTCAACAGACGAGATGTAGTACCTTCAGCCTTGGTGTAAGACGAACGAGCAGAACAAACAACCGCCACATTTTTATCAGCTTCTGAAGTGTAAAATTTAATAATATCGTCGACTATTTCAACTGGGAATTTTCCCACAGAAGTACCACCGAATTTTTGCACTATCCAATTAGACAGTTGAAAAGTCATTATGAACCCACTGATCCCTGAATTGACAAGTTTAATGGACCTTTTGATGGCAATAAACTCATTTAAGTAATCACTTAGCTATGACAGATTTTTGCATCTTTTTTCTACCTACTGCAGAAACTTCGCAGAGGAAAAGTGAAAAAAATCGACTCGACATCACATCATATCAAAATTGAGTCATCTGGCGCAATAGGATAAGAAGCATCTAGCATTTACTTGACCATTCTTCCAGCGTATCCTCCGTGCAGCCAATGCCACAGTATACGACACGTGATCTTGATGAAATATCTAATAGTCATAAATTAAAACAAGCCCAAGTATGTATGTATGTGTTTGTTTATCTAAACACATCGAGTCCTGCCTGGGTCAATAGGCCCAAGCCGGTATGCCAAATTCCTCTTCTCGCGGTCTTGGATGAGTATCGGGCGATGCAAATGCTCCGTCTACATGGCGTTGTATCTTGTGAGCCAGTGTAATGGGAGTTTTTATCTCAGAATGCCACTTGAGTCTCATGTACAGCAGTAATGAGACACATATTGTAATCGCAGTGTAAAGGAAGACGGTGTAGAATCTGTTGAGAGCCACGCGACACTCTCGAGAGCGATCGTGGGCCATGGTGATAAAATCAGCCTCGTCCTTGTCATCGAGGTCTGCGGAGCCGTCTATATGATGCTGCAATGGAGAATCTCTCGGATCCAGCAGTCCTTTCAGAGATCCCGGGGGTAAATCATAAATAAGACTTTCCATCGAATGACCTACGTCGTCAAATGGCAACGTAGCGTCCATGCCAGCGTACTTCAGCATGATCTGCGCTCCACCGGGGTGTTTTTGCAAATACGATTGGACGTCATAGACACCACCGTGAATTACCATCCAGCAATCGCTTGCCGTGCTGTGTTTCTTGACCTCTGCCATGCTGATAAACGGCAATTTTCGCCTGTCAAGTCCATCTACTGCTCCTGGGTTCTGTGGCCTCTTCAGAGGGCCATCATTGCTGACATCACCTCGCCTAGACACAGGCATGATGCATTAAACTTGATTCGACTAGGTGAACATCGCGACTCAAGACAATAGCCAGACGCAAGGGCTCTTAATCTATCACTTCTAGCCAGGGTCTCCACCGAAAATCACAACACACGAGTACCTTCAATTATGGAATGAGAGATGCAATTAGCAAGCCAATAAGCACCAGAAAACTAGATTGCCGTCTCTGATACTCAGCTGCACACCCGCCGGTCGGCTGTAATCGTGACTTACAAGGACGGAATTCAGGGGAAACTCGCACCTCAGTTCAAAAGCACGTTTTGCAGCAGCTGAAACGCTGAAGTAGAAGGTAAAGGACTTTCAACGCAATTCAGATCTAGATCGAGTGGGTAGGCCTGGGCACCCAGGTCGCACTTGTTTCAAGCTCATCGATATAAAAGATCTCGTGTGAAGCGACATGATCACGAATTTCACCACTCAAACGAATCGACAACACAACTCACACTGCGACTGCTCACGCCAGCCCTTCCCAATCTAACCCACCAACCCATTGGCATGTCCACCGCGCTTCCTGTGAAGAAAGCGCTGTCTGGACTGCTGCGTGACCCCAGGAACAACACATGTGCCGACTGTAAAGCCCAGTCACACCCTCGTTGGGCCTCATGGTCCCTCGGGGTCTTCATTTGCATCAAGTGTGCCGGAATCCACAGATCTCTCGGTACCCACATCTCCAAAGTCAAGAGCGTTGATCTCGACACCTGGAAGGAGGAGCACCTGACACAGCTGGTCAGACTGCAAAACAATGAGATTGCCAACCGTTATTACGAGGCCCGTCTCCCGGACTCGATGAAGACTGCTATCACCGACGGCAACCGCTTACAAAATTTCATCCGCAACAAGTACGAGAACCGTAAGTGGGTTGGCACCGCAGACCACGTGACCGCCACCGAACCCGTCACTAACAGCAGCAGCGAGAGTATTGTCTCGGAACCTGAATTCGTTGCAAAACCAGCTGCCGCTGCCGCCGGAGGCGGCGGCAGCCGCAGCAGCAGCACTCACAGCAGCCTGCTGGATCTTCAGCTCTCGGCCGCGCCACGTCGCGACGACCGCCGGCGCCTGGACGTCGGCGGTAGACCGGACCTGAAAAAGTCGATCCTATCCCTCTACTCGAGACCGGCCTCCACCTCCTCCGTGTCGCTGCCTCAGGCAGCGCCACCGGCGAACCCGCCTGCGAACCCGCCTGCGACCGCATCGCTCGACGACAACGAGCTGTTCAAAAACGTGTGGTCCAACTGACCTTCGACTATGTAAACTCTATCTACCCCGTCGTTGGCAACCCAACCCGGACCTTAAAAGAATCGTAAATCAGCCACTGGAAGCTGGTCAGCGTCCCGATCATTACAATTCTCACTGGCAGCCCATTCCATAGACCGCGGAACCCTATTGCGCGGTAAATCCGCCCCAACGCGACGCCCATAGACTCGCCCGCCTTACGCTCGTTGTTGATCTTCGAGACCATCACGTCCGCTGGATGCGAGACCACCGCGCACAGAATACCCGCCAGATAGCCGCCAGCGAAACTGACGGAGATCTGCTGCAGCGCGGACATCTCGCTCTTGCGCATGGGCAGCCGCGCGTAGATAGCCTGCACGATCTTCTCAAACGAGGTGAACTTGCACATCGTGTACGGGATCTGGCGGCACCACAGCGGAACGAGACCCTTATAGAAGCCGCGCAGGCCCTCCGCGGCCCACACCTTGTTGAGCCCCTGCACCACGCTGCGGCAGAATGGCGGCACCGTGGTCTGCTGGCGCACCTTAACCGCCTCGAAGGGACACAGCAGCACGTCCGCGATGCACTCCGCGGTCGCGGAGGCAGCCAGATAAACGCCGGTCGCGTACCGTGCGGCAAGGTCTGGGCCTAGCAAGCTGGTCGCGTAGAAGTGCTTGAAGAACTCGTACCCGCCGTACTTACCCGCGCCCTGCAGCGAGTAGCCGACCGCGGTGGCGCCGATACCGGTGAATACCCCAGCTAAGCCCTCGGAGCGCATAATGGTGCGCCAGCCGGCCAAGTTGGAGCGGTATAGCGCGGGGTCGACCTGCAGACGGCACTTGACCAGGTCGAGCGGCGTGACCGCGGAGTGGGTAGGACCACAGGCGACGATGCCGCCAAGCGTACAGGCGGCGTAATACTGGGGACTGTAGAGCTGGATCTTACGCTCAGACATGACTGGTAGACTATGGCAAGATCCTCTAACAGCGGCGCTGCGCGCCGCGGTTATATACAGGGCGGGTGCGCATCCCTTGAGCCATTTACGAACCAAACGCAATACAGTGAGCACATCACATTAATTATTATTACTATGTGCGTTATGTATTCCTAAAAACATTAAACTACCGTAACCCAAACCCGCTCGCTATCTATTGCAGACAGGGCACATCGGTCTTGTACCTGTTCATCACACTCTTGTGGGCAGATATGTAGAAAACGAAGAGACAGGTGAAGATGCTGAGAAACACTTGTAGGTCTTGCATTGTTGTTGAGATCTGATGGCGGCACCGAGAACTCCAACAGCGGGTCCGAGATTAGCTGCAGCCTCGCTATATATACAGCAGGCCGCGGAGCTCGACGGCGGCATAAAACACTCATCTCGGGAGCAAAGGGGGGGGCACATCGACCGGTTGCTGGGCGCACCACTTAGGTTTCCCTGTACGTCCGGGAACTACTGTATCGGTCATAACAGAAGTGTCCGAGCGAAAAATAACGCATCGGTTTTGAAAACACCGCTCTGGCGTAGCGCCGTCCGCCCGGTGCGCTCACGTGAACGGGTTGTGAAACCCGGCCAGCACGCACTCGACGCGGTAGTTACGCGCGTCGTTGTTATCCCAGAACTCGAGCCGCTGGCGGTCATTGCGCACGACGTACTGCACGCAGAACTCGAGATGGGCACGTGACGCGTCTTCTGGAACGTCCTCGATTCGGAATTGGAATAAGTCCATGTTGGTGCCCGGCAGAATTCCGTCACCATCGCTTACGTACACGGCTTCGACATCGTGAGAGGAGCGCCAGCGGTCCCAGGTGTATTTCACCAGCACGCGCTTGTCGAAAAAGATGTTCTTGACCAGCACTCGGCCTGCGATGACGCGGTCGCTTGGATCTCCTGTGCGCGCGTTGAGCGCCAGATCCTGCAGGAACACTTTGCTACCGCGCGATAGGTTAACAAAGACGTTGAGTTTGAGCGTCTTTGGGTTCTTGGAGCTGAGCACGGGGAAGTTGGGGCCGTAGAGGCCGACAACCGAGTGCGCGGGCGCGGGCGGCCGCTGCTCCTTGAGCAGCTCACCGAACCGTTTGCTCTTGCGCAGCGCCGGCGTGCTACGCAGCGCCGGCGGCTGCACGCGCAGTGTGTCGATGCGCATCGCGAGAAATTCGTCATCGTCGTATACGGAGCGCACGGGCTTGTGCTGGTAACTAATCTCCTCGCTAGTAGCATCGGTAGATGTACTAACATCGATCGGGCTCTCATCTTCGCAAAAATATTTCACAGGCGTCTTCTGGTCGAAGTGCACACTCTTGCTGCGGACCAGTGGCGGCGGCGAGCGCCCGCCGCCGCTTAAAGTCTTGTTTTCCACGTACGGCGAGCTGGGCAGCGACTTGGCACGCCGCTTCAATGAGCTCTTGACCAACTCACCAGACTTCTTATAAACGGGCGCAAACGCCAGCTGGTCGTCAGCGACGGAGCCAGCGGTGGGCGAGAACTCGCCCTCCGCGATTGGCTTCTTATTCAGGTTCGTATTTTTAGCGATCTCCTCGTCTGGGAACAAGCTTGTCTTGAGCTGCGCCACGCGCTGCGGCCGATGAAGGAAGTTTAAAGAGTTGATTGACGAGATATCATTTGTCTGCGCTCGACGAGCCAATAACGTCAGCCCATCTGAGCTGCCATTCGGCTGTCGCAGCTGCTGTTCGGCAGGCGGTACTGTGTGGCCATTGGTAAGCTTCTCAGCCTTTATGTACATGCTTCGTTCCGCGTTTCAAAGGATGCTGCCTTGCTGTGTAGTACTGCTGTAAGACATGCCATCGCGTATATATATTTCTTGGCTACGTACCGGTCGCCAGGCGGGAACGATGCCCCCACAAGCCGCCTGCGGGCATAGCCTTAGCTTCCTGGTTACTGGCGGGAATGTTCCCAATTAGTGATCATGATTCACGCAGTGCGCCCCTCGACGCGCAGATGAGGTTGCTTGTTGGATACTCCCTGCTAGTCCACCCGCGCAAGGGGCGCTCCCGTGGACCAGCAAGGTCGCATCCGACGAGCGGACGCGTGTTAAGTGGTGTCGAAGCGGTACCTTTTGACGAAGCCCATCTCGTCGCCCGTGAAAAACTCGGAGTCACCAATGCCAACACACGCGATGGGCGACACCTTATGTGGCGTGTCGTCGTTGGTGCGTCGGTGCGGCTCTTGTAGACTCTTGCCTTGGAAAGTGTGGAGGCAGCGACCACTCTGGAGATCCCAGAGCTTGACCTTACCATCGTGCGAGCCACTCACGATACGGAAGTTGTCCGCGGCAATGTCCCAGACACCCTCGACGTGACCAAACTGGGTGCGCACGCACTTGCCGGTGCGTACATCCCAGAGCTTGATGGTGTTGTCGAGCGAGCAGGACAGCAGGTGGGTCGGGTAAGGTAGGTCTTCGTTCAAAATTACCGGAGAGATGTCGGGCTCGGGGGGCTCGGCGGCCTGCTTGTCGTCGACGACGAGGTTGGCGATGTCGATGATCGTCAGCGGTATCACTTTCTGAACCTGACCAACGTGACCGCGGAACACGCGCAGGCAGGCGTTGGTACGGATGTCCCACATGCGGATGGTTGTGTCGTCGCTGCAGCTGAAGCATAGGAAGCTGCTGGGATGGAGTTTGACGCAGTTGACCCACTCGGTGTGGCCACGCAGCGAGTAGCAAGTTCGGGACTCGATATGCCACACTTTAACAGTCTTGTCGGCACTGCCGCTTACAATGATCTTCTTGTAGGAGTCAACGCTCAGTACGCTGTCGGTGTGGCCCCTGTAGGTGGAGACACACTCTCCGGTTATGTAGTTCCAGACTCTGATCGCTTTGTCGAGCGAACCGGTGATGACTTTCTGTTCGTCAAAGTAAAGCGCTTTAACACCATCGCTGTGACCGGAGAGACGTCGTATCAGCCTGCCACTGCAAAGGTCCCAGATGGCGACGGTGGAATCGTAAGAACCCGTGAACAAAAGTCTGGGGCTGAATTGTAGCGTTAGCACGCCATCCATGTGTCCCTTGAACTCCTGGATGAGGCATTGGCCCTTACGCCAGTTGGACTCGACCTTGAAGCGGTCACGGTAGATCACTTTCCAGGGCGTGGTGCCACGGCGCGTCTGTGGAGCGCCGCCTTTGACAGTGCAAGGGATTGGAGCTCCGGTGATAAGTTCTCTGCAGCGAGAGCTCTTGGGCGGACTTCTTGCGCGCTTCATGTGAAGTCGTGGTAACCCCCACCCACAGTTGGGACACTTCCGGTCGATATGTTGTTCGCACATGCGGTGCCATACTCGATCGTCATCTGCCATGATCTTCCACTTGCGACACACTTTGGCAGCACTGCACAAGGACTGGCAATCCAGGTAGCACAGTATCTTCAACGAAATTTCCTGCGGCAGGATGCCGATAAAATCGATCTTGATCATGTTTTGCACTTGCGAGGCCACGTATGAAAGCTGTGGGAAACAGCATGCCGTTAACAGACCTTCCAGGATAAGTTTCCTCAGCTTGTCATTACTCTTGCTGAATGTTGATACGATGTGATGTACTTCTTCGCGCTCGTTTGTCGGCAGTTGGGATATCTTGTCGTTCACGCTCTTAAATCTCTTCACATCCTGCTTGTAACACGCTGTGTTGGCTTTCGACGACTGTATGTCGGGATTATGTCTATAACAAAACCTTTGCAAGTTAAACACGGGCAATCCACTGCCAGGTCTCACTTCGTCCTCCTCCTCCAAAGGTCTCTTCTCACTTGCCATCTCGTTCTCGCTTTTGCTGCTCTTGGTCTTGTGTACTTGATCAGCAGCCATCGGCTCATCGATTACTCTTATAAACCAACCTCACGCAACGCCATCGCTGTCTTAGCCCTTCGAATAACCGTCAAAGTGTCTTGGGATAAGGCATTATTTCGAGTTATTACTGTGGCTTCCAGCCCATGTCACGCGGCGTTCGCTATTAGTGCCTTGGCAACTGGGCAAGAAGAGCCAACTCGCGTTGGCGATCTAGTTTATTACATAGCTTTTACAAGCTTTCTATACTCTTGACTAATGTTTAGACCCTGCAATTGGAGATCTCAAAGACCATGATGTCTGCAGCTCCCTCCTTCTTGAGCTCATCCATGATGGCACCTTTCTTGGCGCGCTCGATCATCGAAGAGACGGCTACCCAGCCCTCATCGTCAATCTTGGAAATCGTTGGGGCCCTACGGCCCGGTGTGATAGGCAGGAGTTGGTCTAGGTCTTTGATCTGTGCATTGTAGTTACAGCACACGTATTTCTGTGCGGTCATGACACCTTGGATTCTCGATTTGATCGTGGCAATCAACTCAGGATCGCTCTTGGGGTGCTTGGACTCTATCAAATAGGCACTGGTCTCCAGCACAGTGGCAATGTCGGTCAAGCCGGCCGCACGCATCGTCTCACCGCTTTCGACAAGATCCACAATGGCATCGGCAATACCCAACGCACAAGAGGCTTCGACAGATCCTCCAACGTATCTAATTCTGGTGGTGATTTTGTCCTCCGGGACACCTTCCAATTCTGCAAAATACTTGGTGGTCAAATTGGTGAAACTCGACACAATCGTTTTACCGATCAATTGCTTAGGATCCTTGTATTCACCATTGGCTGGCACTTGTACCTGCAATCTGCAGTTACCAAATTGCAGATCGATGGGCAAATCGACATCCATGTCCGCTTCACGCACTTGGTCCACGCCGGTGATACCCAGATCACACTTACCTTCACCAACAAACATCGGAATGTCTGCGGCTGGCAAGAAAATCAACGCCACGGGCAAGTTTGTCGATAATGCAATGTCTAGTCTCTGCGATCTGTGGAATTTGATGTCTGAGCCTTTCAAGATTGACACACATTTTTCATATAGACGGCCCTTCTTAGGGATTGCAAACAGTAACCTGTCGTTCAAGTGATTGACCAAATCCATCTTGATATCTGCCCGACTAGCTCCTAATTCTCAACACTGCAAGCCAAGAGTTCAATTCAATGAAGCTTTTTCTATATGACTACATGTATTTTTCATCAGGCTCTGTCATCTGAAAAATTTTTCAAGCATTACGATGCAGACAAAACACACGACTATAGATAACACGTTTTCTGGGTCAATTCGTTGCTCATAGCATCTCAAAGGTGAGCAGAAGATCACCATCGACCGCAGCGTGCCCATCTCGAGATGCTTCGTTGTGTTTTATCGTCGCTGACATCGCAATGCCAGTAATTGCGATAATAAATTAATACGGTCAAATGTTCCACGTGATGGCTGCTAGTGGGATCGAAAAAGGAAAATTGACAGCCATCGCCAATATAAAGACTCTCATCGGTGATTCATCGTGGTCGTGTCAGCTTGGTTGCTGGTTGGTGTAGCAGGTAGATACCTTCGAGTGACGAGGATGAAGTTTGGTGACCATTTGGATGAGTCTGCGGTGCCGGAATGGAAGGACAAGTATGTGAACTACAAGCTGGGGAAGAAAAAGTTGAAAATCTACCAGAACACTTTGGAGCAGCAGGCGGTAGCTGGAGTATTGGGCCGGGGTGATGGAAGTACTACTGCGCTCAGGACCCCGATTTCGTCGTACTGTGATCAGAGTGCCAGGCTCAGACGGAACGAAAGTTCAAGCACGTCGCTGAGTAGCAATAACTACAGCGTTCTGCAAAAAAAATATATCCAAGATTTCATACAACTCTGGTTGATCTCAGAAGAGTTGACTAAGTGCAATGAGTTCTATTCTTGGCTTTTAGAAGAGTCCCGGCGGAAATTCTTGGTATTGGAAGATCAGCTGAAGAGCTACCACAACCATGTCAACACCGGCACTGTGTCAGGTGAGGAGAACATACATGATTTTGGTGATAACTACAAGAGAAAAGGATATGGAAGCATGGGGAATTTTCCCGGCAATGCTAGCGCGGAGATCGTCGGTGTGGCTAAGAAGCTGAAGCAGTTTTTGCGAAGGCATGACTTGCTGCCCTCTTGGCCCAGAGGTTTGTCGCTGGTTCGTCAGAACATCTTGACTGCGCAAACCGGGAAGGAAACGTTTGGTAGAGCCTCTTTGGTGGTGAATACGCATCAGGCGGAACGGATGCTTAGTGACGCTCTGATCGAGTATTATCAGTTTTTGCAATTGGTCAAGACGTACCGAGACCTGAACGTGACCGGTTTTCGTAAGATGGTCAAGAAATTTGACAAAGCGTGTAAGACCAGAGAGTTGGCAAGCTTCATGGAGTACGCTAGAGAACACTCACCTTTGTTTAAACACGTTTACGCAAATGTACAGCTCATGACTCAGAAGATGAAACAGACGGCGAGTGCCCAAGCTACAGGTTGCTTGAAGGTGTCAAACGAGGCAGAAGATCCTCTGATCTGGTGGGAAACTATTGTCACCGAGTGGTACACGAAGGATCTGGCAAGATCCAATTCTGCCCAAAAGAGACATAATCAAAGACTGAAAAAGCTCGCCATTCAGTATACATTAAATGAACAAATGATTCATAGAAGTAATAGAGCTCTGACTCAGATGTTTTTCTCCGGAATTGGACTGGGTGTATCCGCTGCATTTATCATTTACACGCTTTATCTCGCATTCTTTTCTCCTTACGATTCAAATTTGCATTCCATTCTATTTCCACTATGGGGTGGTTGGTATATGGTTCTCCTGAGCGCTTTACTATTTTTGTCTAACTGTTACATTTGGCATAGAACTGGTATCAACTATCGTTTCATCATGCTGGGTGAAATCCAGGCAAAGAATGGTACTCAATTGTTCAATAATGATTTTGCAACGAGTGCCATTTCATTGAAGCTGTATTTCTTGGTTTTTTTTCTGGTTCCTTGTGCTGTTTGCGCCGTGTTGAGTTTTCATTTTAAACAGTTGACACCTTACGGATTCATTTACCTCGGCATTGTTATTTTCTTGTTCATTTGCCCAAATGGTATATTTCCATACTTTGACAAGTTGGTTGAGTCACGAAAATGGATCGCTACGACTTTAGTTAGACTCATTTTCTCTGGGCTCTATCCCGTTGAGTTTGGTGATTTCTTTATCGGCGACATCATTTGCTCTTTAACGTACTCGATGTCCGATATTGCTATGTTCTTCTGTTATTACTCGAGGACTCCTAACTCGTTATGTGGTTCTGCTCACTCGAGGGCCGTCGGAGCTTTGTCTTGCATTCCTAGTTATTGGAGAATGATTCAGTGTTTGCGAAGATTCGCCGATTCTGGTGATTGGTTCCCCCATTTGCTAAATGCTATCAAGTACGGATTTGGTGTCGCCTACTACGCTGCTCTTTGTGCGTATAGAATTTCAGTTGATAAGAGCGCTTATAGGAAACCTTTCATTGCCCTTGCGACATTTAACTCGATAGTCACAGCTATATGGGACATTGTTATGGATTGGTCTTTACTTCAAACTCGTGGCAATAATTGGCTGTTAAGAAAGGACTTGTACTTGGCTGGCAAACGTGATTGGAAAACTGGACGCTACTCTTTCAAAGGTAAAATAGTGTACTACCTTGCCATGGTATGGGACATCCTCATCAGGTTTCAATGGATTGTGTATGCGCTGGCGCCGCAAACCATACAACAGAGTGCGACGACCTCTTTCATTCTTGCCATCACTGAAATTTTGAGAAGATTTGTTTGGATTATCTTCCGTGTGGAAAATGAACACGTTGCCAACGTTCATCTCTTTAAAGTCACTGGTGAGTCACCTTTACCCTATCCAGTCTACAGAAGTGATACAGAAGTAGATAGCTTGGCTCGGAGTAAAGCCAACACCAGTTCTTTTTCACTATCCCAGATGTACAACAGTTTGGAGGAGCCTATCGCCGCTTATCACTCTCTACTGCGGAGGCAAACTGGTCTTTTCGACAGTCTTTCAAGATCCATTCCTTGGGCACATGCCAGCGATTTTCAGAGGCCTCGGATATATGCGTCGAATGAATCAGCTAATCACGACAGTGATAGTGAAAGTGAGATGGAGAGTATTATCTAAGAACTTCTCTATATGCATAAATCGGGTGTTACGTAAGATTACATTTAATAAGTGGACGAAGCTCTGTGAAGGTGCTACAAAACACTTGCAATGCTTCGTGTTTCCGAGGTGACCTCTAAACCGTAGAAAACTCCTGGACCTTGGCATAACTTGGTGGATGCAGCTTACGATGTATTGCCTTCGCTGCCCAAACGGGAAAGATGGATATCGACAAAATGCACAATGAAATTCCAAGGAAGCTCAGAGTGGTCACGTAAGTCAAATCAAAGTAATCTCTCAAGAAAGGCACAGAGAAAACGTATAGAAGCAAAGTTGCAAGCTCAGAAATAATCATCATCCGGTTCCAGGTGTTAATTTCTAGTGCTACCATGATGAGCTCATTGAACACAAGCGAACTGAAACTAATTGCCACCATCTTTTTGAAATCCGTGGTGTCGAGACTAGTGAAGTTTTGAGCAGAGCCCTGGATCACGCACCCTTGATACAAGGAAAGGGCGACCCAGACGAAAAATGTTTTGTATGAAAGGCTCTTACCCTCGGTCAAATCTTTGTAAAGTTCAGGGTATATCTTCGTGAGAGACTTATCAATATCGTGATCTAATGTTAGAGAGAAAACTGGCATCATCGTATAGCAGGTAGCGTATCCAACCATTAGCCATCCTTGATACAATGCAATGGGTTCAAAGCTAGAGCATATTGAGTATACTGCTTGGCAGATAGCTATTATCAGTCCTCGGTGCATTACAAACTGTGATAGTTTAGCAGACCTTTTGTAAGAGTTTCTACCATGCCATAAGAGTAATTCCGTAAGATGGCAAAACTGAGTTATGGAAAAATCGGCGGCGAGTGATGCCTGTTTACCCTCTTTGCCAACGATACCGACACCAACATCCGCACTTTGGATCATCGAAACATCATTTCCACCATCTCCTATGCAACAGACTCTTTTACCAGTAAGCTCTCGAATTACCAGTGCAACATCAGCCTTTTGCTGAGGTGTGCATCTGCAAGCAATAACGGATGGAATGCCAGCTGCTACCTCAAAAAACTCATTTCTGTAGTACTTGAGGTACATTCCCAATGAGTCGCCATCAATTATCAGACAGGAGTTTCTGTTCATCTTGATGTAGTCCAACTTTTCGAGGGCACCATCCGGTTCGTGCAACTTTGTAATTGTATGGATGTACTGGCCTCGAGATATTAGTTTGGCGCTAATGGAGACACAGCGAGCTGTTTCGACTTTATCACCAGTTAGCATCCAGATTTTGATGCCTGCATTTCTTAGTAGCTCGATTGAAGATTTGACATCTTTTTGCAGCTTGTCTTCCACACCTGTTAGCCCCAAGAGTTCTAGATTCTTCTCCAGTAGGCTACTGACAACATTGCTAATCTGCTCATCACGATTCAGCATTGAAACCGAGGCCTCATCATATTTCTTACGAAACTCTTCGTAGTCCTTACATGTAAGCTGTTTGCGACCTATCACCAAAGTCCGTAAACCTTCACGGGCCATGTTGCCTGTCTCTTCCTCTAGCCAGTCATTTCTTTCAACAATATTTTTCATTACTGTGTCGGCTCCCTTTTGCAAAAACCAATAGTCATCCTTCTGCTTATCATAGATGATAATACCCATCCTTTTTGTATCAGAATTGAAGGGGAAGACCTGTAAAATATCATAATGTAGAGTCACGCCCGAATTCTCATGTAGCAAAGTAATAGAATGCCGGTCTCTCTTGAAAAGTGAAAGTCCAACTGATTCCGTGAACTTCACGATAGCTATCTCATCCGGAGATGCAGCTTGATACATGAGCCCCTCATCCTCAAAGGTTGGCGTCACATTATGGCACAGAGCGAGAGTTACGATCATATCACGAACTCTAGTACCAATGTCGCGCCTGGAGGTTGTGGGAGTTGCGGACGCATTCAAGTTCTGAATGTAATCGGACACAATATCGACGGTTTCCGCGGTATAGGAGACCGAACCCAAGTGAATTTTCTTCAATTGCATGTCATTCTGGGTAAGAGTTCCAGTCTTGTCACTTAGAAGATATTCAATACGGCCCAGGTCTTCAGGTATTGTACTTGTCCTAACAACAGTTTCCGGGATGGCATCATCGTGCTCGATCTGGTGAGCATAAACAGACTTCGCCAGATCCAAATTAACCCTTAGCGAGACGGGAATAATTGTTGAAAAAAGGATCAGATATCTCATGATGTCCACGTACCAGTCGGGATTACGCACACCAGCAAATACTACCAGTAGAATAGAAAGTATGAAAACACAGGCACATAAAATTTTAGAAATGCTGTTGATCTCTAACTCCAGCAAACCTGTCTTCACTTTCGGAGTCGTGGTGTTCATGGCTTGTCTTGTGTCTCGACCTGTGTAGATGACACATGCAATGCAATAGCCACTTGAAGCGAGGACGGTGTTAGCCCAAAGTGTATTATCCACCGATAAAGGATTGGAAGAGGAACTTTTGTAGGTAACTTTCCCCAAAAATCTATCGATCGACTTCTCCGGAGCAGATGCCGTGATACTGATTTTATTCAATAGATCGCCCTGGGGCAAATTTTGAGTTAATGGACAAGCTACTCTGAGCTTCCAGTCCGTTTCACCATCCAGTTGATCTGTCTTGATGAAAGCTTCGCCAGAAGGCTCGCTTGATTGAAGTAAAATGGAGTCTGCAGGTATTCTCGATCCTTTATGGATTTTAATCAAGTCTCCCACTTTGAGATCTTTGCTTGCCACCAGTTGTGACTTATTGATGATTGTGTAAAGCTCACTGTTAGACTCATTGTCACGTCGTCTTCTCTGGATGTCATCCATAGCCTCTTTAGCCATTGTGACCGTTAAAACGAAAGCCAGTGGGACCACGTAAGACGATAAGTAACCGATTCTCAAAGCAGGAACCGCTTGCGATAGGGCAACAGCTAAGAAATACAGGTTGAAAAAAAACTTGAACTGTTCATAAAGTAAGGTCGGGATGAAGGTGATGGCGTTATACTTGGCATTAGATATTTCGTTACTGGGGTATCGGTTTCTATCAAAAGTTGGAGTTGTGTCGGGATGAATCTCTCTATCAATGTGGGTATCATTCAATTCAATGGCAGAACTTGACTGATATTTGCTCAGCTTATGTCGCGGACCAAATATTTCCTTCAATCTTCCAAAAATCCCATTATCCTGAGAGTGAGCATTCAGCTCAATGTGGCTTCGATCGGATGTCGCTTGGGCTGAACTCCATGAATCGTGCAATAAGGGCTTGTTGTGTGCCTTGGAATGCTTGTGGTTCGTCACATCATGGCCATCATCATCGTTGATCGTTCTCATTTCAAAACTTTCCACAGATTGCGTGGTATCCCAATCGTTGTCCAAGTTACCACTTATAGCTGCACTATTAATCTGTAAGTTTTCCAGTGCTGCGTCTAGGGAATCGTCAAATTGCAGATCGAAAGACTCTTTACTTCTATTGTTCTGTTGTGATGCAAAATTAAATGTGTTTGATCTATCGGTTCCAGGTAATGCTGAATATGACATTGGCCCTTATATAAATACCATGCAACCTCTAGTGCTATACTGTGCCAAGACCTGGATCAAAGTCTATCTTCTTGTTAAAACACCAGCTAAAGTGAACGAGATATTGGCCTTCCAAGGCGTGAACGTTCTCAACAGAGGGTGACTGCAGTGGTACTCTTTTAGAGCTTGCCCATTTGTAAGATCGCTCTTTAACTGTTGTATGTGTTCATTATAGTTAATTTACACTTGATTAAAGAACTACCGTCCTACATGATCTGTAAGCTTCGCCAGTATGGGCCAGGCAACAAGCCTCTATAATATGAACGGTATTATGGCATGCTGTGGTACCTTGGCCCTGGGAAATTTATCATTGTAGTACTTCTTGTTCTCCAGGGCTGAGACGCTTAAATTGATAACAACCCACAGCAAAAGCCAGAGGAATTCGGAGTTGTATGTCGCAAGCGAAGCATATATCAGTACTTCGTCAAAGTAATGAGGACAACATATCAATTGAAAAAGTCCGTATCTTGGTAACGAGTATTTCACCAATTTTGAGAGGTTTCGATGATTATTGTTTTGATCCCACGATGCCAAAGTAAATGTTAGGAAGGGAAGCGGCTTCAGTGAGTAAGAAACTACGCTCTCGTAATGCTTAAGGGCAATTATGAGGTTGAGAACTGTGTAAAACCAGATTCCCACCACGTAGTGAGACCAATTCATTCTGGAATGTGGAGTGTATTTGCAAATGAATGTCGTCTCATATAAGCGACGGATCGAATGGAATGCCACAAGCCAAACGATAGGAGATCTGTGATAATAATAGACATTCACAAGGGATAGGATCGTTGACAGATAGTAAAAGTGAGCGAACCATGCCTTTGGTACTGTGGTATAGATCAATTGTAGCTTTGCCTCTTTGTTTGGCAGCAATGTCTTACCGTATCGCAGGAATGTGGGCAATCGAAATTTGGCAACCAAGACAGAGGCAAGTCCTATGAGAAAGGTTATCCGGTAACCTAAGACCAAGTAGTTGATCATAATAGCACCTTGCATGGCAATTGGACCATAAGTTTCGAACAGAGGATCTGTTGAGGAAATGGGAAGTAAGTCATATCTTTTTCATCTCTCAAATTTCTATATTACAATGACTAAAAAGTGTTCTTATACAAACATTCCATTAAGCAAATTGGGCCCTTCGTGAGGCCTTAACGTTAAATATTGTGGGTCAGGGAAAAGCTAACGACCCATGTATTTGAGTTCCAATGGTCTTACAAGGTTGAAAGTAACGAATGCGAAACCAGCACCGAGTTCAAAACCAATGTCACCCCCAAACTCACCAATGAGACGACCAATTTCACCGGTCCAGTAAGTTTGAGACATACCAAGAGCAACACCAACGGCACCAACAAATAGAGCCGAACAACCGGCGATACCTATTGGCAATTGACTCCATTTATCCCACGCATTTACATCGTAGCCTTTGAAACCACGTCTGTAGATGAAATGCTCACTTAGAGAGATGGAAGTGTAAATGGCCAGGTAGTAACCAATCGAGTCCATGAAATTCTGCATGAAACTTTCAAATTTGTAGTAAGCAGGGATAGCGATAGCCAAAGAGGCAGCGTTACCAACTAGAGTCCACACGACTCTTGGAATCTTGGCCAATGGCTCCCATGTGGCTTGAGCAGACAGAGCGGTGGAGTACATATTTGGAATGTTGTTAGCGACAGTTGACATAGCAAGAACAACACAACAGAACTGACCGAATCCGTGCAAAGAATCAGGAACCAGGATGGCAAAAGTCAAACCACCAATAGAGTCGCTCTTATAGTATTCAAGATATGCTGGGTTGCTTAAAGTAGCTCTAGCAGAAGCAGCACCCAAGATCATAGTAAAGAATAGTGGGAAAGCCAAACCAGCCACCAAAGAGAAGAAAATCTTCATCTTATTGAAGTTTCTTGGCATGTAAACAGTATAGTCGGCGGCGTAAGTGGTCCAACCTGTGGCGAAACCATAGATAGCAGAACCAAACGACAAAACACCACCAGCGGTGGTTGCACCACCGCCCCATTCACCATTGGTGAAAGAACCATTCTTGGCCAGACACGCGATGATCACAAGGAACACAACGAAATTTGGAACCCATGACCATTTTTCATACTTGTGGATAATGCCGTAACCGAAAAATGTGACTAGCACCGTACAACCGGTGATGACCAAGATACCTGCCCAAGGAGGACATTGGCGACCACCAGGGTTGATCATACTCAGCAATTGAGCCGATGCAATAGTATTAACCACACTCCAACCAACACATGCAATCACATTGATACAGGAAAAGATTCTTGCAGTAACGTTACCAAGCAGATAACGAGACAAAATCATCTGTCTCAGACCAAACTCAGCACCAAAGACGGAAAAGAAGGCCACCGAGACGAGACCCAACAGATTGAAGAATACGATAACCAACACACTTACACCAAAGTTCAATTGAAACACCAAAGGCCCCAGCGTACCCAAAGCGTAAGCTGCAATCACCATGTTAGCAGAAAACCACATAGAGGCAGCATTGATCACAGAATCATCAGTTTTCTCCTCATCTGTGACCGGTTCAACACCTTTGGTCTCTGCATTCAATTTGGCACCAATTCGATCCCAAAACGAAAGCTTGGTCTCCTCGGTCCCACCAATGTACTGATCCTCTTCGATCTCCTGATCCTCGGTATAAGTCTGCGCAATAGCACTTTTCTTCTCCATGTTGGCGACATTACCCACAAAATTTGACGACGATGACTGCGAATGACTCATGCCCTTCTCAGAATCCTGGACTTCAAAAGCTGCTAGCTGACCGGACATTGCCATCTGAAATTTCGAACTGCCGACCCCAGATCTAACTTTTAAGTCCTTCAATTAGCAGGGTCTTCCTGGCAAGAGCTGGCAAGAGCTGTACGTATATATATAGTCTCCCAGGATACCTCCACACAAGAAGAAAAGCAGAGCAAGATCCCACAATCTACAGAGTTTCTCCTTTATCAATAAAGTGTCAAATTTTCACTTCCACTGGCCCGCTGCAAATCTTTCACAGCGTCCATATCAAATGATGAGCATCGCTCGAGGATAAGATATCGAAAAAAAAGAAACGTACGTGTGGAAAAACCCACTGAGGGGCAACGACTGATATTTTTCCGCCGAGGGGCAAAAAGAAAAACGTATGGCTCGGCATCTTTTTGTTTTTTTATCGCCAGCCGCGGCGTCAGTCGGCGATAGCCGGTGTGGGCTAGGTACAAATTTGAGAACGAGAGCGTCACGTGATCGACAAGTTAAAATTAATATGTAATCAAACAGTGACTATATATGAAGTTTGAGATGGGTGCAGAAAAGTCTAGTTCTTCTTACCAGACTTCTTGGATTTGGAAGCGTCCTTCTTGGCGGCTTCGACTTGTTCCTTGACAACCTTCTTGACGATCTTCTGTTCTTCGATCAAGAAAGCTCTAACAATTCTTTCCTTGACACAGTTGGCACATCTGGAACCACCGTAGACTCTGGAGACAGTCTTGTGAGTCTTGGATAGAGTAGCGTATTGTCTTGGTCTCACGGTAGCAACACCTTGTAGAGCGGCACCACAGTCACCACACTTTGGTCTGGAAGCCAATTTCTTGACATGTTGAGCACGCAAGACACCACCTGGGGTCTTCACAACCTTGATCTTGTTAGAACGGGTGTTGTCTATGGTTTGAAGTTAGTAAAAATGGGTTCATTGGTCAATTCGTGGGTTTCTCAATGGGATCTCTCTAACATACATGGATTTCTTCTTCTGAAGGTAACACGTTGGGCCATCTTTGGTTGTTCTTTGCTAGCTCTCTTTGTCCTGAAATTTCAAGGCTAACGTTTAATTCAAAGATATATTGATACTTTTCACTTACTGAACTGTATTCCCACAGGCTGCCGAGAGCGAGCCCGCTGTGTGGGAGTTTACCAGGCTAGTGGGAAGCTTCCCGGAGTGCTAGGCAGGGAACGAGTCTGTGTCTAGTGGGAGCCGTCCAGTGAGCCTCGTAGCCCAGCTGGGCCGAGGACCTTGGCAGGCCCGCCTAGCAGGCAGGCCGCAGGCTCGATGACGCGAACAACCAATGCTATGACATTGAATTTCCAAAAACCCAGACATGTCGTGCGGTTGCAACATCCGTTCACCACAGCTTTAAAAGCGCGTCGTGACAGTCACATACAATGGTGGGCAATTTTACTCTATATCGACTAACTAAGAGATCTACTCATTCTCGGCAGCGATCACTTCCATCTCAAGATCGACGTTCAATGGAAGCGCAGCAACAGCCACACAAGATCTTGCTGGCTTGTGAGAGTTGAAGTACTTGATGTAAACCTTGTTAAACTCTGCAAAGTTGTTCATGTCGGCTAGAAACACGTTGACCTTGACGACTCTTTCGAAAGACGAGTTACTGGCTTCTAGGATGTTTCTGACGTTCTTGAAGACTTGCTCGGACTTATCAGCGATCGAGCCTTCGACAGGCTTGTTGTCAGGGGTGTAAGGGATCTGTCCAGAGACAAAAACCAAGTTGTTGGCCTTCATGGCCTGCGAATAAGCTGCCGCTGGAGGTGGAGCATTCTTGGTTGCAACTGGGGTCAAAGTGGTCATGGTTCTGGCAATTGGGGATCTTGCTAAGCTGTTTCTCAAAAACATAACTGTAGTTCCTGTACGCTCTTGATCCTACGAAGTGTCACCCTATCCGTTGCACGACGGCCTCTTATCACTACAAGGCCTAGCACATGATACGATTCAGCCAAGCTACAATTCGAACTGAAACTAAATCCAAGTTCGGCTTTCCCTATATAGATCATACTGTTGCGACACCGATGAGTAGGGCTAGTAAGATTACCTTCACCCTGTCATGCCTGTTCACTGCAGTAACTGTTGTCGGAGTGCATATTGTGCAGGACCTTGAGAGGGAAACGTTACATCAGGGCCCCATCAAGGACGCCGAACGTACTGCCGCCCGGAAGCAACAGCAGTTGCAACAGCAGGCAGCTGATGGCGTTGCGGTAGACCCTGCCAAGGAACGACAAAAGCTCGCAAACCGCAGCGAGCACGAATTACAGCAGGAACTGCGCAAGAATTACGAAGCAATGCAGCCCCTATCGGGACAAGTTGTCACCAAGGATGGAGAAGTGGTCCACGACAAGTCTCGCTGACCGCTCGACATGTTTCAGGATCTGAGATCAGATCCTTATGTAGATTAATAGCTTGTAGATATTTGGTTTCAACTTAAAGATGCCGTCGTGCGCAGTGACATGTCTCGTAGAACGGGGCTGGGCCAAGAATCACCAATCTGGAAGGGGTCGTCACACTACATACCCAAGCGAGAATCAACGGTTGGCTGGGCAAATCGTTAGAGATCTGAAGGTCCGGGTGCTGGAACTATAGCTTTGTGGGTGGCAACTAACGTTTAGCGATCGAACGTTTGTTTGTTTGGAGTATCAAGATCGCCGAGAAACATTCCCGGGTCGGAAAGAATTGGAAAGCTGTTTGATGTATAGTGGTTCATCTTCGTCGATGGGTGGCACCGCGGCGACTTCATGTGGTGCTATAAGTATACCTGTACCGGAAGGTCGTCGTAGTGGTGTTCATGTTGGAGCAGACAGTGGGGACAGTGGTGATGAAAGTATATCGAATTCCAGAACGAGTTGTACGCCTCAGAGTGGGCGAATGTTAGTGAATGGGATGCATCGTGGGAGTAACAGGGTGGTCACTACGGAGGAAGATGTTTGTAGTTCGCAATCATCGAGTTCACCTCGTCGAAATTTTAGTAGTTACCCCATACCGCAACCTTCGAGCATGCTGTCGTCGATACGTCACGATCGAGAAGATACAGATGACAGTGAGCATATTATAGACTCAGACGACTCGTCGTGGGTACGACCTTGTGATTATAGCCGTACTCGGACAGATCCTATCGTCCCTATTACGAAAGAGGCAAATAAGGACGAGTCGCAGTCCGAGAATGGAAGGAATTCGGAGGAGATGTTGAATATAGCCAAATTTCCAACGGCAAAATTACTAGACATGTTAACTGCATTGCTGGAGAAGATCGTCAAGTCCAACGACAAATTGGCTGGATCCAACCCTGCAATGAGTCAAGAAAGAGAACTTATGAATACCAATAACGTTTATCTGAACTCTGTGCTGAGCTTTCGTGGGAAACATATACCGCAGATCAGTCTAGATCACTATTTCCAAAGAATTCAGAAATATTGTCCCACCACTAATGACGTTTTTCTATCCCTGCTGGTGTATTTCGATAGAATATCGAAAAGATGTAACAGTAATAATAATGAAACCAATACAGATAATGAAATTCAGTATGACATACCAGGGGAGGAGAAACAGGAGAACGGACAAAAATCACAGCAGCAGGCATTTGTCATGGATTCGCATAATATTCACAGGTTGTTGATTGCAGGAGTCACGGTAAGTACCAAGTTTTTCAGCGATTTTTTTTACAGCAATTCACGCTACGCAAGGGTAGGTGGTATCTCGTTACAGGAACTCAATCATTTGGAACTACAGTTCCTTGTCCTTTGTGACTTTGAATTACTGATATCAGTTAATGAATTACAACGGTACGCAAATCTTTTATACAAATTTTGGAACAATATGGCTATGGTAGATAGCCCAAGCACCGAAGTGGAGAGTTAAATTATATTGTTTACATATCATTCTGCCACTTTTTGAACAGCAAACAAGTATTTACACCACCAAATCCAAAACTATTACACAAGGCATACTTTAGCACTTGGTATTCTTTGGGGTGATCCTTTACGAAAGTAATACCACCAAATTCCTGCTCGAAATCGTCCCCTTTAGCGCCAGCCACCTCGTCAAGGTTTAGAGTGTGTGGCATTTTATTTTTCTCTAAGGCCATTATCGTAAATATACTCTCGACTGCTCCGGCAGCGCCCAAAAGATGGCCAATGGCGCCCTTGTTACTGGAGACAAATAGCTCCTTTTGTCTCCCGGACAGCAGGGTACTCCTTATAGCCTTCGACTCTGCTCTGTCACCAAGAACAGTAGAAGTAGCATGCGCATTCACGTAGTCCACGTCACTTGGATCAATTCCGCCCATTCTGATTGCCATGTTCATCGCCCGCCTTGCTCCGTCACCATCGCTAGATGGTGAAGTGATATGATATGCGTCGCTGCTCAGCCCATAGCCTTTGATCTCGGCGTATATTGTCGCATTACGTCTGAGAGCACTCTCTAGAGATTCAACCACCAGGATCCCCGATCCTTCGCCCAGTACAAAGCCTGATCTGCGCCGATCAAAAGGCCTTGAAACTCCATCATCAGTGTTGATACTTTTCGCTCTGATGAACCCTGCGAGTGATAATGGGTTGATACAGGATTCACTCGCTCCAGCAACGCAGATATCCTGCATGCCAAGACGAATGAAGTTAAAGGCATCACCGATCGCGTTGTTACCAGTGGCACAAGCAGTCGAAACACAATGGGAGATACCCTTGAGGCCAAATTTTATCGAAACATTACCAGCGGCCATGTTTGACAATATTCTGGGCACGAACATAGGTGATACCTTCTTCTTTCCTTGATGAAGTGTCAATGTAGCCGAACATATGTCCTGAATAGAGCCTATACCCGATCCAATGATGCAGCCAAACCTAGCTGGGTCTGCCAACTTCGTATTTAGACTCAAGTTATCCTGATCAAGCAACCCAGCATCTTTGAGGGCCTCGTGTGTACTCAACAGCGCCAACTTGGTGAACTGAGCGCATCTACGCTCATCCTGATCCGTTACCAGCCCATCTGGCTGTTCAAGGTCATCTCTACACTTTCCAACTCCAACTGCAGCCGGAATAGAGTTGGAAAAGGGCTCGAATTCCGAGTTATACGTAGCCAGAGAAGTCAATGGGACAATACCAGATTTGCCTTCAAGAAGGTTCTTCCATGATTCCCTCACACTACTGCCCAACGGGGTCCGGCAGCCAAGTCCAGTGACCACAACCCTTGTTGCCATTATCTGCTAACCTGCCACTTAGTTAAGGGCCAAAATTAGATGTGATGAAGTTTTATTCGACTTATTAATATACAATTATACTGAAATGTGTTTTCTATGAAATGATGACTGTTGTTGCAAAAATTACCACACTAAAGCTGATTACCATTGCAATAGGTCGTCCTTAGCGTATAGATAGTCCTTGAAGATGAATTCGACTTCATCGGTCTCGGCATCGTAACCACCGACCTCGATGGACTCGTGGTTCTTGACGATGATGTCACAACCCTTCTCGATCAAGAATTCCTTGTCGAAAGTGGTGGCAATACCGATGATCTTACAGCCGGCAGCTTTACCAGCGGCAATACCAGCTGGAGCATCCTCGAAGACAACCACCTTGGACTTGGATGGGTCCTCCTTGTTGATTGGGAAACCCAAACCGTCTCTGCCCTTTAGGTATGGCTCTGGGTGTGGCTTACCCTGCTTGACGTCGTTAGCGGTGATGAAATATTCTGGTCTCTTGATGTGCAAGAAGTCGAACCATTTTCTAGCCATGTCACGTGTACCAGAGGTAGCGACAGCCCACTTCTCCTTTGGCAAAGCGTTCAAATCAGTACATAGCTTGACGGCACCTGGCACTTCGATGGAGTGTTGACCGTACTTCTCTGGGATTTCACCTTCCAACTTGGTGACGTAGTCTTCGTCAGCGTAGTCTGGAGCGAACTTGGCGATCGCATCGTAAGTTCTCCAGCCGTGAGAAATGTTGATAACGTGCTCGGCATCAAAGTATGGCTTGTCCTTACCGAAATCTCTCCAGAAAGCAGCGATAGCTGGCTGAGAGATGATGATAGTACCATCGACATCGAACAAAGCAGCGTTCACTTTTAGAGATAGAGGTTTAGTAGTCAAAGGCATTTTGTATTATTCTGTGTTGTGTTGGATTAATCCTGGTCAACTATTCAAGAACAATTGCATCTATCAAATCAACTAACTGGACCCTCCATCCATATATATATATATATATATATATGTGAATCTTGCTTGACTACCTTGGCCATAACCTTGGCCAAAAGAAAAAATAAGAAAAGTAGTCGTCATAAACAGTATTTTTTCGCAAGCAAGATTGATCAACATTTACTATCACCACCTGGTATACCACGACTTCTCGCACTAGCTACACTACATTACTACTACCTGGCATTAGACCATCGATGGCTTGGTGGATGCAGTTCCATTCTTTTTCTTGTCGCATGACGTCTGGCAGTGAAATCTATTTCTTCTTGCCCATGTTTCTCCAGTATTCGCTGCGCCAGAGACATTAATTACAGTCGCTGGCATGGTATGGTCCCTCGACGTCTCGAGTTGTCTCTCTGTCCTTCTGTCGTTTCTTGTTGCTGATGGGACTCACCCAAAAAAAAAAAAAAAAGAGGAAGCCCGGAACGCTACCCGGCCGCGGTGCGGCCAAAACTTTTTCCGACGGACGCTGCGTTTTTCCGGTTTCCGCTTTGCTTTTTCTGGTAGTTGTTCCGGCCGGCTTTTTGGAATGCGGCCCTGGTGCAATTTTTGCAGGCTGGCGCGACAGACATTTGTGACGCTGACACTGAGCGATGAGCGGGCCGAAGGTCGGTAGGAAGATTCCGCTGGAGCTCGACTGGTGACAGCACCTGATCGGATTCTGTAGTGGCTCTAACTTTGGTAAATCCGTGGTCGTTGAAAAGACGGTGTTACCCGGCCAAACGGACCTTGAAAACACCTTCAGGCTATATACGGACTTCAGCACAGGTGAGAAGGGATCCTTGGAGCAGTGTATAGTTTCTGGTATCGTTGACGAGTTGAAACTAACTGACGTGAGAAGCAGAAGAGCAAGCGGTCGTGGTTATGATGGCTAACAACGAGAACAGGGGAGCTATTCTGCTGCGCATCGATAATTTGCCTCCAGGGAAGTCGTGGAAACAGGTCAAGTATCTAATCGGTGGGATTATTCACCATTCTGTGGTACTAAAGGTCAAGATGCTACCGCTGATGTCTTCTATCGTACCACCTTTCATCCCATTTCAGAGCTGTGTGGTGTCTTTGAGATCTAATTTGGACCCTGGTTCGCTGAACGAGCTGCTGCTGAGTCTGAACACTTTCCAGTGGGATTACTACAATCTGTATGCTTATACATTGCCACAGCCTTTTGATATCCACTCTTCTCCGCCGCAGAGTGCTGGTGAAGATAGTTTGTCGAGCAATGGAAAGAGCGAAAGTAATAGTCCGGGATTTATGTACCCACCGCCCAATATGATGCCTGCTCCACAACAGCTAAGCGGTGGTATGATTGGCGGAATGCCGCAGATGCATGCGCCGCTGATGGGATTGCCTGCACGTCGACGTAAGTATTACCAGCCCCCAATGGGAATGTTCCCAGCTGCCGGGCCTTTTCAACAGCAGTTGCAGGAAGCAGAAGCCAGTAAGGCGATGATGGGACTGTCGTTGAGCTCCGATCCTGCGCACAGTAACGGTGATATCCTGGTGAGCAACGTGGGTGGAGCTACTAATTCGAGGAGACTAAGACAAATCTTTAACGAAAAGAGCTTTAGGAAACAGATGACGGGTCGTGGGATGTGGCAATTGCAATTGGACAATTTTCCACCCTTCTTAAAACTTGATACGATGGAGCCATTGTCAGAGGAGGACGATGAAGGGTTGAAGGAGAAGGGCTTGAAGTTGTTGGAGACAGACCAGCCAGATAAGTTCGGAAGACTTAGATGGACAGTGCTGAAAGACTTCATAAAACTGAAATGTCCAAGGCTGCTTAATTTGAAGGATCCGTCGTCGGCAGAGGGAATGGAGAGTAATGGAAACAATACAAGGGAATTTTACGTTGGAGTTTACGAAGATAGCGAAGAACAGATGCGATTAAAAATAGTGAGTCAGGATAAAGAAGAAGGTCAACGGAACGTTGTCAAATCAACTGTATATAAGGCCATCGTTGGGTTTAATGATAAAGAATTATGCGATTTATGCCTAGAAAACTTGCAGGGTCAAGAATATTCGTCGGGCTTCAAACTTAGGGTGAAACAGTTGCCACCATACGATGAGAACCAGGATGACAACATCGCTAAGGCATAGAGAACAGGGACAGGAAAATTTGGCACAAATGAGGGAAAGTAGTTTTACAAATAGATAAGTAGATTCTAATTAATCATTCCACAATGCTGGGGGAAGAGATTCAGGCGGCCAAAAAATATCCAAAAAAAAAATGATGCAATTGTCTCAAGTACCTGTCTTGAAAACTTTATAATAATGGTTGAAACACTGGCTTGGGTAGATTACCATCTTGGAAGTAGTTCTTGCCACCTGTAGCCACCACTGATGGAACGTCAAAAGACTCGCTTTGGGGATTCTTGTTAATTTTGTTGATTATCTTGTCCAGCAAATTGACGCTCGTAGATGCAGTCGGTGGTGGAGGAGTAGGACCTTCCTTTTTTACTTGCAACGATGCTGCGCTCAATATATTGAGTCCATCCATTTGTGAGCGAGAAGGGCTACCGTTCTGCAGTTCTCTGACTTCCAGAACGATACAGTCATCAGAGAGACTGATAAATAATTTTGCTAATTCGAAATCATCACTCAATAGAGCATCTTTGTGGAAGAGGCCCAACGATTTGGTCTTTGATGCGATGCGGAACAGAGATTGAGAGTTCTCTAAGATTTCATTCACTGTAGGAGGTCCATTACTCAATAAATGGAAGGTAAAATGTTGTTCTCTTTCTTTGAATTTTAGAATGACTTGCTTGTTAACGTCCTGATTTGCCACCTGAGGTTTCATCGATAGCGATGAAAGCACGGCCGTTCTCTCGTTAGTCGGTAGCGATGCCATATTTTCAGAGTTGTAAAGAAGTGGGTACTGATTCATAACCATATGATGAATCACTTCACTCAATGCGTACAGACAGGGATCAAAACCGAAGTCTTTCACTATCCCGCCTACCACTAGATACAACAGTTTTAGTTGAACTTCCTTGGCAGGTAATTGAGAAAGTTTTCTCTTTGTAGCGGCCTCGAAAAGCTTCACCGACAGCAGAGATAACGATTCTTCGGAATAAGTCTTTGAAGTAATGTATTCCATCGACGAAGGCATTAAATTTGAGAAAAACCTTTCGATGACAAATGCCACCGACGACTTGAGGGACATTTCGCCCAGGATCTCCAAATTGGAGTAAAGATCAATCGAGCCCTGAATCAGTGCGATCTTGGAACAGGACCCAGATCTTTGTATTTGCAAAAGGATCTTTTCTCTTAGGAAATACGGAATGTTAGTATTTGAAGAAACGTTTATTTTCGAACCGCTTGTCTTATTTGAATGCAGCCCCAATGACAATAGACTCTGGTCATTCGATGACAGTGCAAAATCCGTAAGATTGGGTCCATTCGACGGATCTTTTTGACATTGCTCGCTCAGGGGAACCAAGTTGCTGACCAAATCCAGGATTATGCCCTTGACAATATCGTCGTACCGTTGCTGAGAATGAATCACGGGAACGCAACTGGGCAATCTGGTACCCGTTGAAGACGGTTTGTCCAATTTTGGCTGTAAAGTTGGCAGATGTGTCACGTGCCCACTCGGAAGCAGCTTATTCAAACCCGGCGAATTGGTACTCGAGGCAGCCACATCTTCCTCTGAGGTAGACGCCAGGGCCTGATTCGACGAACATGACACCGGCGATGGCAGGCCCATAGGCGATGGCGATCTCGCCCCAGCGTTCCCGCCCACCGGTAATCTTCTCTTAGATCTCTTGCGATTCCGCCTCACTGACTGCACCGCCGCCGTAACCAGCTTTTCAAATTCCCCAGCATAATTTATCTGATACCCAAACTCTGTCCTCAGAATCGTGGCGATTTGCTTTATATTATCATCCTGCTCACTCGCCTTCCTTTCACTCAATCCAAACTTGTCAATCAACTCCAGCCTTCTTCCAGAGAACTGCTTCCACTTCTTTTCGTCTGAAAAATTCAATTGCTCTCTAATCTTGTGTGTGGTCCCACTGCTGCAACCACCACCACTCATCTTGCTTGTTATCCCCTTTTCCGTCGTCCAAGATACACAATCACAAGTTAGATCCAGCTCCGTGGTTTATATAAACTATTAATGATCTTACACCACCGCTTATCTCTAAGCAAAATTTTCCGCTCCGAACACAACAGTTACTAAGATATAATATGCATCACTTTATATTAATAATGTGTCATTTCGGCTGAGCAGCGGCCCAATCAAAGGGTATAGTAAAAAAAAATCGCCATACGGCACCAAGATGTTGGAAAACACTCCTAAATCTTGCCCTGTAGGTCCTGCCTACAGAAAGCCTGAACTTCCATATAATGCACAGGCAGGCCGAATGACTGAGTCCTACTACGGTATGACTCTCCTTGCTACGCTCCCGACCGAGAACATCCCGCAGTGGGTAGCGCTTTTCGAAATCCGCGAAGGCTCTGTTTTTCCGAACGGCAAGGAGCGGGCTGCACGCCGAGCAACAGAGCGCCCAAAACGGTATTTTATCCGACGTGGGGGGCGCGCAGATAATCTTAAGTAAGATATGACACATTTGCGGAAAAAAAGTATTGATCCGGATAGAAAGTTCGGCACGGATAAAGGCAAGATTAATCCGGAAGATATGTGGTAGCCGTTTAGAGTATACAGTATAAACGGGGTGTGGGGCAAGCGGGACTAGAGTTTGCCGGTCTTGTGATCTTTGAATTGATCCTCTGTAACTCCAGCGCCCATGGCGGCGGTGGCACTGACACCTCCCTGCGCGAGCTTCAATAGACTGTCGATGTACTCGGCCCCGGACCATTTTTGGTGCTTGAGAACGTCGACGCCCGCGTCCATCTCCTTCTGCTGTACGTTCTGAGCATAGGCTTTCATGCCTTCCTTGGCGAACTCGCGCGCGAAGGTGCTCACAGCGAGGGCCGTGGTGTGCAAACCCGCCAGAGTGATGAATTGCCAATTGTAGCCCAATTGACCGAGTCTGTCGATGAAAGTGGCCTGTTCGTCGACGGACATGGCTTTTGTCCAGTTGAACGAGGGTGAGAGGTTGTAAGCGAGCATTTGGTGTGGGTACTCGGCCTTTACGCCTTCTGCAAACTGCTTGGCCTGGGGGTAGTCTGGGTAGTTGCTTTCCATCCACACGAGATCTGCAAATGGCGCAAAGGCACGGGCTCTCATGATGGCACACTCTGTACCACCCTGGTAGCGGTACAGGCCTTCTCTGACGCGAGGCAAATCCCAGTTGAAGTAGACTTCGTGTCCCAGCAATTTCTTGGCCAATCTTTGAGCTTCTCTGTGTGGGGTACCGGTGTAGGGGCCCACTTTAGATCTAAACTCTGCAATCACTTGCTTCTTGTTTGGCAGGCTGGAACGGGCTACTTGGTCTGCAAATGCTTCGTGGAACAACTTCAGGCCGGCTTTCTTACACCATTGAGCCTCTAGTTGGGCCAACTCGGCGCCTGAAGCACCGGCGAGGATTGCTTGGTCCATGACCTCGGCAAATGGTTGTGCTTCCACGTCAGGGTTTGTTGCTCCGACGACAAAGTAGTGATCTCTCACGTCGATCGTGGAGCTGATCAAAGTGGCAGCTTCGGAGTCTGTTCTAGCAACGACAATCAGGTCGGAGTGCATGATGTCAGCGCACATCCGCACAGTACTCAATCTGTTGACATGCTCTTGGACTGGGATCACGCAACGACCCGCCATATGGCCACATTTTTTGTTGGTCGATGTCTGGTCCTCCATATGAATACCGGCGGCACCGCGCTCGATGAACATCTTGGTCAACTTGAAGACGGCGGTCAAACCTCCGTGACCGGCATCACCATCGGCGATGATAGGCGTCATATAGTCGATTGGAGGTCCCATTGCATCCAGTTCCTGCTGCGAAGTCGCCTTGGTTCTTGCCTCCAGCTGCTTTCTATCGTGGAACAATTGCGCTTTGAACAGATGATCAACCTTGTTGGGCACAGTATCCATGGGGTAGTCCGCCAAATCTGGTCCTGGCTCGTTCGAAGTCGACGCTGTCGACGAACATTGCCAACCAGACACATAAATAGTATCCAAATACTTGGACATTTGCGTAATGTGCACCGGATCCAGGGCACCAAAAGTCTTGGCCACGGTCTTGTCTCTACTGTGCTTCTGCAAAATTTTGTACAACTTTCTGGCCATCACAGACGATGGGTATTCCACCGGAGGGAAAGTCCCTCTTCTAGCGGCGATATCCTCAGCGGTGTAAATCCTCTTAGTATTCTTCCAACGTGGTTCCGACCACCATTGCTCGATCTCTCGTGCGGAAGCGCTCAAGCCTTGTTTGAGAGTTTTTAAATCTTGAGTATTTTGTAGAGTTTCTGAAGTCATTGCTTCTCAGAAATTTCAGTCTTTGACTACTTAAGACAGTGCTTGGGAGTGCAAACAAGAGCAACCCAACGCTGCCTTATATATGAATCCTACTACATCACTACGACCCTTCTCGGTGGAAAGCAATTGTGACACCCGGCAACAAGTTACTGACGTCCAGCTAGCCCGAAGGTGGCCTCCTGTAGAGTCATCCACGATAAGTGGTCTTGTTCAGCTAGGATCAGCTTCGCGTGCTTGATGAAAACTCCGGTCGAACGCGTGAAGGGCTGTCGGATTAAAGGAACTGGCCGTTCGGGCCAATTGGCAAAAAAAATTCGACACCAGCAGGATTTGAACCAGCGCGGGCAGAGCCCAACAGATTTCAAGTCTGTCGCCTTAACCACTCGGCCATAGTGCCTAACAATTTAAGACTTTTGGAACTATTGCTGGGGCCATAGCGACGGGATCGTTCGGGAATTATAGGAGCGGCGCTAGCATTTTTTGGCGAGACAAAATATGCAAAATGGCGAGACTTGAAGGGGTCACCAGCAAGTGGTAGTACAAAGCTGGGTGGTTTTCCCGTAAAGGTTGGGGTAAACGATGGGGGCAAGTATGGAGCCACCAGGAGTTGGTTGGAGGTTGGGGTTTATGGGTATCTTGAAAAAGGTATATATAGGAGGTAGTTTGGTTGATCTTGGTCCTCTGGTCTTTGTTCAATCTCTTCGGTACAGTGCTTCAAGTACTGCATTGAGTAGACAGTAGAGTAGATATATTATTGATAAGACATGACGAAGAAGGATAAGGGCCCAAAGGTTTCGACCGTGACGACGAAGGAAGGTGAGACATTGAAGGTTTTCGAGGATCTAAACGATTTCGAAACATTCATCAGGCAGGAGACGGAAGATGAAACTTTCGACAGTCTGCACTGCCAGCTACGCTACTATCCTCCTTTTGTACTGCATGAAGCACATAATGATCCCGAGAAGATTGCGGACACTGCCAATTCGCATTCGCGGAAGTTTGTGCGCCATCTCCATCAGCACGTCGAAAAACACCTGTTGAAGGATATCAAAGAAGCTGTTAATTTAAAGGATTTGAAATTCCGCAACAAGTCCAAAGACGAAAGCTTTGAAAGAATCGTGTGGCACTACGGCGATGATGCTGAGTATCATGATAAAAAGTTCCACATCGAAGTTGGAGTCACTTGTAAGCACGACGGCGCCATGGTTGACGTTGATTACAAGACCATACCCATTAGGTAGATTTTGTACTGATGAATAATGTGTTTATGAATTTACGATTTTTACGTTTGACGGTTTATGTTTAGTGGTTGGCAATGCGCTTTCAGCAGGAAGGGAACCAAAACAAAATTGTAGCGGAATAAATCTAGTGACAAGGTCGTATTGATCAATTGGACTGATTCACAGCCGTTGAGACATCCAGGACAGTCGTCAAATGATGCTCCGAGGTCAAATCATCTGACTCGTGTATGTCCGGGTAACGGGATTCGTTTTCATCTTAGTTTTAGCTTACGGCTTCGAAAGGACTCGAGTTACCACTGACGATTGAACAGGTTGAATGAGGAATAAGAACCCATCAAGCTTCTGCAACGTTCACCATTTCAACACTACCGTTATTCAACGCAGCATTTTCCATAAACTATGACTTTGAACCCACACGTTCACGAGAATTTAAAAGCCATTCAACAGGCGTTGAGCAATTACGATATGTCGTTTCTGTCAGACGACGAAGAGGATTTTTGTCCCTTGTGTTTGGAGCCTATGGATATAACAGACAAGAACTTCAAACCATGTCCTTGTGGTTACCAGATATGTCAGTTTTGTTATAACAACATAAGGCAAAACGAGGAACTGAATGGTCGTTGTCCGGCTTGTCGTCGTAAATATGACGATGAGAGTGTGGAGTACGTTATTCTTTCCCCAGAAGAGCTAAAGATGGAAAGAGAAAAACAGGCCAGGAAGGAGTGGGAAAGGAAACAGAGAGATAAGGAGAGGAAGGAGAACGAATATGCTAATAGGAAACATCTGGCTGGGATGAGAGTCATTCAAAAGAATTTGGTTTACGTTGTCGGAATCAATCCGCCTGTACCATACGAGGAGGTTGCTTCGTTGTTGAAGTCTGACAAGTATTTTGGACAGTATGGGAAAATAAACAAGATTGTCGTGAACAGAAAGACTCCACATTCAAATGCCAATGATCATTATCATGCGAACAATGCGAACAACATTGTCCCAGGATATGGCGTTTACATCACTTTTTCCAAAAAAGAAGATGCCGCTAAATGTATTGCCCAAGTTGATGGTACTTATATGGACGGTAGATTGGTGAAAGCCGCCTATGGTACGACAAAGTACTGCTCATCTTATTTGAGAGGTTTACCTTGTCCCAACCCCAACTGTATGTTTTTGCATGAACCAGGTGAGGAAGCAGACTCTTTCAACAGAAGAGAGTTGAGTAATAAACAACAAGCTTCTCAAATGCATCAAAGCTTATCGCAACAAGCTCGTCCACATGTTAATAATGCTATTTTCAAAAATTCTACGACTTCTACTACTACAGCTACAGTAAGTGGCTCAGGTCATATCTCTGGTACTCCTTCACCAGCTCCTGTAAAGCTTCAACTGCATCACGATGGCCATCAAAATGGCACTGGCTCATCAACACCAGTATTGACTCCCGCACCTGTGCCTACAGGCTCAAATCCTTGGGGCGTCACTCAGTCTGCAACTCCCATCACTTCAATCAACCTATCGAAGAACAGCAGCTCTCACAATTTACCTTCTCTAAGCAGTGCATTACACAATAATCATCCTCACACCGAGCAAACCACCGCGGCTGGCCACAAGAAGAAGCAGAACCATAACACTCACGATAAGGAATTCGTCGATCCGTACGATGCATTGAGTAGCGCAGTTAGATTCTTGGATTCCAGAATCAATGCACTTTCTCACTACAAGACACAGAATATCCAGTTAAAGGCTGATTTGGTCGATCAGGAAACCTATGACAGTTTTCCATCCCTGTTTTCATGGAGCAACATCGAACCATCCGAAGAAAGTAGCGGCGAACTAACGAAGAAACTAGTTGATATTTTGGCAATAAATCCCGTGGACCACTCTGCCTCGGTCGTCTCATTTCTACAAAATGCTAGCGCTAGCGCTAACAATGATCCAAATGCTCGCACTCCTCTACCGCAAAACATCCTCCCACAACAATCGCAGGGTGCTTCACAGGCTCCACAACACCGCCCTCTGAATGTCAGCACTCCACCTCCACCAGGCATGTTTGCAGCTCAGCATATTGCTTTGCAACAACAACAACAGCACCAGCACCAGCACCAGCACCAACGGCAGCAACAGGACAACGGTGGCTCCAACAACTCAACGGACTTTCTAAATCAATTAATTAATGGAAGGAGAGTAGCTGCAAGCAACTAATATTTAGTATATTTATGCATTCATTTATATATACGAGAAACCTTGTAATATTTTCATTGTTAATCGACCGTCCGAAGCGAAAGGCGTATTTGAGAGCTCATCTAGCTTGATGGAAAAGGACATCCTACAGAAGAAAGTCGGTAACAGTACACTTGAAGATGTCACATAATCTCAATAAGTTCCCAGCAGATGTATCACAACTATTTAAGCCAAGGGCTCCTCTGGAATACAAGAAGCCCGTTGACTACCCGCTGAATAAGAGACAAACGTGCCCCCACATATCAGGAGTTTCTCAGTTGCTAAAATCTTCGATCAACGACTACATGAAGCAGTTCCCTGAGGGTTCAGAAAACGTTCATCTTCAAAAGTATCAAGAAGCTGCCAATCACAAAAATCATGAACGTCAACAGCTTGACGAGGAATTGAGCCGATGGAACCCTCACAGCGATCCTAATATGATGGATACGGACCCTTTCAAAACAGTGTTTATTGGTAGACTACCGTACGACGTATCAGAAGTTGAATTACAGAAGAAGTTCAGCGAGTTCGGTGAGATTGAGAAAGTACGAGTTGTCAGGAATAAAGTGACCAATAGGTCTCAAGGTTATGCTTTTGTGGTCTTCAGTGATCATCAAAGCAGCAGAGCTGCTTGTAAAGAGTACGGATTGCACAGGGGCATTGAAGTCAAGGGCCGTACCTGCATAGTAGACATTGAGAGAGGGCGCACCGTCAAGTATTTCAAGCCTAGAAGGCTCGGGGGTGGATTGGGTGGAAGAGGTTATACAAAGGTAGATAACACGGCAAGATTCTCAGCGCCGCCTTCAACAAGGTATGGTGACAAACCGCAAAGAAGAACCACTTACGATACGAAGAGGCACATGGGCACCACGTGGCCCCCAAGACCGCGCTATACCGGTCCAAGCAGGTTCTCACAGTCTGCTCCAGCGCCACGACCATCAGGACCAATCGATCTGCTGGGATCTCGAGGGCCGCCCGCACCACCCGTAACAACA